>LS499655.1:341501-383273 GCA_900490845.1 Pristionchus japonicus
TTCTCCCAGCCCTCCTTTCCCTCCCTTTCCTTTCTTCTTCTTCCTCCTTGCCTATCATTCACTCGCTAGTCCCCTGGTTTTGATCCCTTTTCGCGTCTTTTGGTTTTTACTTTCCTTTCTAACTTCCGAACGTCTTCTCAAATCTTCCCTCGTGGTTATTCTCGTGCTTCTTTCTCCTCGAGAGTTGGCCATTTCCCACGCTCATCCAGTTCTTTGATGAGTTTCGAGTATTTGATGAGAAAGACGTAGGCAGGCTAAGTAGGTAGGCTGATATTTCTGATTCACCGAGCAATTTCGAGAATGCATTACCTACTTCTCTCTTCCCTTTCTCCACATTACGAAGTTCGTTCGAGACCCAATTCAGATTGGCGAGTCCAATAGGCCAGACTTCTCTCTTTTTCTTCTTCTATTTCTTCAATTAGAGGAAACGAGACACAATGGTGACTGGTCAGAGTTGGTAGAGGTCGTTTCGCAGCGCAGAGAGAGGGAAGTAGCACGGAAGGGCGTAAAATGGGATACTGAATGTGCTCAAAACGAGGTCAAAATGCTGTGTCGAGTCACCTCCACTTCACTTCCAAAATTGCACTGATGAGGTCAGATTCTGGCTCCATTCATGTTGTGATAGTCTGTGTGGATTTCCGCCCTCCAGTTCTTATAAAAAAAAACAAATGTTCCTCTACTCTCTTCTCCAGTAAGCAAACAGAATTCCTCAGCTGCTTAGAGTAGTCTGTAATTATCGCCTCCATTTGTTCCCTTCTTCTACATTCTTTGTTTCGGGGAATGCAGAGATCATTCCTCCCATTTGCCGCTCCTTTCCCAGTTCCCTCCTTCTCACACTCATAATTCATGTCCGGAAGAAGGAGAAGTTGAGTATCTTCTCTATCTCCTTCTGACTTCGCGCGAAAGTTTCTCTTGTTCCGCGTTTCCTCCCCTCTCTTCCGTTCTCATCCACAACAATCCACTCGTTCCAGCTAGCTCAATCTTCGGTCGACACAACTCAGATTCCGAACGCCTTTCATCAATTTCGCTTCAAACAACATCGTAGACACCGGTCGCAGCCATGGGTCGGAGGTCAGTTCTTGCATTTCGAAGTAGGAACGTTCCGTCTCCCCCCATTTCTTTGCACTCCATCCCACGCAGAAAAAATCTGTAGAATATCAAAAAGAATATCGATTCATGAATTAAAAATTCTAATTTGCAGCATTACGGCAATCATTCGTGACTTCCAAGAGACGGCAGTCATCATGACGGTTCCCTTCATCGCTTCTCCCCTCCTCTTCATGGACAACGCTGGAGAGGTGATAATTTGCTACCGTAATCAGTAATCCTAAAAATCTAATCCCTTCTTAATCTACCGTATCCAAAATAGCAATAATCTCGCGAATGAGCTTTCCGCATCTTCGAGTACATTAGCGCAAGCCTCATAGACAACGCCATCTTAGAGCTCTCTCTCGGGCAATACCATTAGATCTATTCTGGGAGCTACCGTAGTCATCCAGCTACTCTTCGACTACCGTAATCCCTGCATGGGTACTACCGTAATCCATTTCGTCATCAGTGATATTGCAGGTGAAACTGAAGTGCTGTTACGTGGTCATCATCATGTCTCTCTACTGGGTCTTCGAGGTCCTTCCTCTCGCCATCACTGCCCTCATTCCTATGGTGAGTTGCATATAATCGACTATTAGGGCTGGGTTTTTCTCTATTCTTAGCCGATCATCTACCCTTGTCAGATATTCTCCTACTGTAGTATGGGTGCATATATCAGTCTATTAACGTTCTCGTTCCTATGGCGAGTGATATCAGTCAGTCATTATTAACCTTATCATGCATCAGAACCCCTGTGGCATTAGAAAATGATGTTACTGAACTTTTCCAATGATAAGAAAGCGTCTGAGAGATCTCTCAAGACTTATCATCATCGTGACGGGGTGTATCTACCAATTAACGTTCGAGTTTTGAGATGCTTACGCATTTTTGAACGTCAGAAGCAGAGTTGATCAGAATTCACCGAAAATAACAAGTCACAAAATGATGTAAAGTGAAACAAGTGTCAATTTCTCGAAAAAAATCAATAATTCTCCAGGTTCTCTTCCCCGCTCTCGGCATCATGAAGTCCGAGGCTGTCGCCAAGACGTATCTTCCGGTGAGATCCTGGTCTTTGATCTTTGATCTCTAACTGACTGTCATCTTTTGATCTTTGATCTATAATCTTCCTTTCAGGACACTGGCTTCCTCTTTATCGGTGGTCTGATGGTTGCAGTCGCAGTGGAGAAGTCCAATCTACACACTCGCATCGCCCTTCTCGTCTTGTCGCTCGTTGGATCCGACCCGAGATTGTGAGTGATCTCCCTTCAGATTGTGGATCTCAAGCTTCTACCTCCTGAGTCGTTGAAGTACAAACCCACCAATTTCAGTATCATGCTCGGCTTCATGTCTGTTACTGCCTTCCTCAGGTATGAATTTACTTTCCATTTACTCCTGATGGCCTATAATTTTACCTCCATTCGCTCCTGAGTGCTTCCACTTTCCATTTAGAGTAAAAACGACCCTAAAATCGACTCCAGATAACGATGAGGCTGAAAACCACCAATAGAGGCGATAGTGCTTCCGAATGCTTTCTGGGTAAATGGACCCTGAGAATGGCCAACTGAGTAAAAAAAGAAGACTACAAGAATGATCAGGGACTGAAAAGAGCCGTTTAGTTCCGAGGCGTTTCACTGAATAATTGATCAGTAGTTAGTACGCGTGACCTAACTTAGAGGGGGAATTAGCCTCCGGAAACGCGAGGGTGTCTAGCCTTCACTCAGTGGGAAGTTCACACGCGGGTATCATTTCCTGCTTTCTTTCTCCGATTCTCTCAATTTCTCATGATCTCTCGCTTTCTCTGACCGAGGATTAGTGGGAAAGGGACAACTGCTCTTTCCTCGTGGGCAGTGATGTCAGCTTCCGAGGCGTGTCTCAACCCTGAAAGATAAGAACTTGCTGACGAGCGAAAAGCATCTACATCATCGAGAAATGTGTCATCCGATCACTCAATCATGAGGAAACAAAATGAGATCATGACCAGAAATCGCTCTCTTGATGATTTTGCGAGGGGTCAAAACTGTTTGCGAAAACAAACAATCGGGGAGCACTATCAAAATATAGAGCTTGGATGAAAAACAAACAACAAAGACCACTGAGATGAATCTGGGACTAAAAACTGATCAAATTAAGATGGATTTTTTTATGGAAAAACTAATTCAATATTTTTTTTTAAATCTTACAGTATGTGGATCTCGAACACCGCCACGGCCGCTCTCATGGTTCCCATCGTCCAGTCTGTGATCTCTGAACTCGTGAGCAATCAGAGATCCGGAGAACTCATCGAGAGACAGCATCTTGCATCGAGAAGAAGGTAGTTGTGTCCAATCTCATCAATATTCTGTTCCTTAGTTCATTCATGTATTGCTCGTGTAACAGTACTGCTCTTCCTCTAACCAATCATCTTCTCTCAGATCAATCGAAGGTCGTCGTCTCTCCATGACTAGAGATCCCGCTTCGATTATCGATCAGCAAACCGCCCGGTAAGAGCATGACCTACCCTTTCCTCTTTCCTGGTGTTTCCTGGGTCAATTTCGGGCTTTGCAAATGCATCGTGCAAAAGTGCTAGGAATCATAATCTTTCCCCAATTCTTCCCTTCAGCGTTGAGTATTCGACGGCAACCCAGACTTGCACCACTTATATCGGAGAGAAGTATACCATCGATTCGATTCCCTACTCGTTCAACACTCGACTTTACTAATTTCCATTTTCTCTCGCACATTTTGTCTCATTCGTCCATTCACACGAGTCCCCGTATTCATTTCGAAGGGTGTCTCCGCTTTCCGAATATGCACCTGCATTCGAGAATCCAGCTGCCTCCAGCTTGCTAGGTCGAGACTGCACAGTGATCTAGCCTACGAGCTTCTGCACCGATCGCTCCGATCCAATCGATCACGAGGAATGAGTGCAGAAGCTCCCGCACACTGTTTCTCGTTCTCTGTCCTGTCCCATTAGCACACTGAGCCCACAGACTCAGTCCACACGGCCTCTCTCTTGCAGGAGCGACGCCAATCAGACTCTGCTTCCCGAGAGTGAGAGTCGTCGTCATCTGATGGACCACGAAGAGAAGATGGCTGCCCTCTGCTCTCCTTCTATCGTCAGACTGGAGAAGGCCGTTGAGGAGGCCGAGAACCATCTCATTCCCTTCCCTGCCCAGGGAGAGAACCACCACGTGATGACCAGGATCCAGTACACTGACCAGCTAGAACAGCCGGATAACATGACACTCAAGTGGGTTCGATGCATGCACTGGTGGTGGATAACGCGCTTAGCCTAATCCAATAGAAACTTCATTTGCGAATTAACCTTTGACCAATGCTTCACATTATGTTTAGCGAAACCCGGACTCCTTTGTTGGACTAACGTGAACAATATCGGAGAAACCTAACCCAATTTATTACTGTTTAAGAATTAATCAAACTCCGTTCTGTTTCACTTATATGCTAACCAGCTTACCAATTCATACTGATCAATACCTAACCACCAAACTGATTAACTCAAATACCCCATTCCTTCTCAATAACTAGATTGATTTCCTACAGCGCGCATGAAACTGCATGGCTTCAACGAGAGAGTTCATTACAGTACATAATAATCCTCATTCAGGGACATGATGAAGTACTTCAACCCTCGCGAGCTGCAGATGGCCAAGGGATTCCTCGTCTCGGTCTGCTATGCTGCTAATATTGGAGGAGCCGCAACCATCACTGGAACTGCATCCAATCTCGTCCTGATCGGACAACTGGAGAAGTAAGAGTGATTCAAAGCGCTTTTGATATCTTTTTAGACAAAAGATAAAATAACCCTCATCAGGATCTTCCCGGGCGTCGATACAGGCATCAACTTCGTCTCCTGGATCATCTTCGCTACTCCTATGGCCTTCGTCTGTCTCGTTCTCACCTGGTAAATTTTTTTTTTGAAAATTGATTTTTGGACTTAAAAAGTTAATTAAGGATGACCCTCTGCTTCCTCTTCCTGCGTAACGCTCCCAAGGGATCCGCGACCGTTTCGATGAAGCTCAAGGTAATTATCATAATTAGTTAAGTAATTATTTAATTAACAAATAAAAGGACAAATACCGTCGTCTCCCCGCTGTCTCCTTCGCCGAAGTCGCAGTCTCGTGCTGCTTCGGACTCCTTCTCTTCCTCTGGATCTTCCGTGACCCCAAGGTCGTGCCCGGCTTCGGAGAATACTTCAAGAAGGGGTACGTTTTCAAATCGATCGATAATCTCATACCGTATCTCATACGATACCGTATCCCTAATATTCGATCGATTCAGATACGTCACTGACGCCACTTCCGCTGTCTTCATCGTGATCATCCTGTTCGTTCTGCCCGAGAAGTGCCCCAATTTCCGTGAGTTTTATTGATTTTTGTGGTTTTCCTGATCTTAACAAATCAACAAAAATCGATAATTTGCAGAGAAGCTCGGCAGCAAGAAGAACAAGGGCGCGAAGGGACTGCTCGACTGGGCCACGATCCAGGTTTGTATCTGTCTTTTTATACGTTAGATTACGGTAGAGTTGATGAGATACGGTAGATGAGTAATGATTACCATTGCAGGAGTCCTTCCCCTGGAGTGTCGTCCTCCTGCTCGGAGGTGGATTCGCATTGGCTGCTGGAGTCAAGGTACAGTCAATCGGTTCTCGAGACAGTATTCTCATCCTTCACGATTTCTGTAGAAATCGATCAATATTTTCAGGAATCCGAGTTGTCTCAGACGATCGGCGACCTTCTCTCTTCCCTCGGAGGTCTCTCTCAGTTCGTTGCTGTGACCATCTGTGTCATCATCACCATCGGACTCACCAACGTCTGCTCGAATACGGTAATGATGGATTACGGCAAATACGAAATCAATCGATTACGGCAGTGAGGGTACTGTAGATGTACGGTAGTTGGGGTGCCAATCGAGTACTGTAGTGAGGGAACTGTAGTTGGGATGCCCATTGATTACGGTGGTACGGTAGTTAGGAAACTAATCGATTACGGTGAATGGATACGGTAGTTGAGAAGCCAATCGATTACGGTAGTGGGGTACGGTAGTTGGAAATCAATCGATTACTGAAGAATATGTTAGTTGAGAAACAATTCATTAATTGGATTACGGTAATGATAAATCAATCGATAATTCTCAGGTGGTCGCCTCCATCTTCACTCCCATCGTCGCTGAGCTCGCCCGTTCGCTCTCCATCAACCCTCTCCTGTTCATGCTTCCCGTTACGGTACGATCTTTTGATCATTTTACATTTTGATCTATCTCTCCGTTTCTCTTTCTTTTTTCATGAACTTTCTTATCATAATTGCAGGTCGCCTCCTCCTTCGCCTTCCTCCTCCCCGTGGCCACTCCTCCTAACGCCATCGTCTTCGGAGCCGGTGTGGTGGATGTCAAGGACATGGTCAGTATTTAATTAATTAATTAATTTTAAATAATAATTAATTAATAATAATCAATAACTAATTGCAGGCATTCGCTGGCTTCTTTGTGTCGATCTGGTGCGCAGTGTGCAATCTGGCCAACATGTACGTTTAACTCAAGTTCTCCTTCACTCGTCTTCGAACATTGTTGGATTATCTTAACGGGATTATTGAAGGTGGCTTCTGGCCAACCGCTGGTTTGACCTTGACACCTTCCCCGAGTGGGCGACGTACAACGAGCAACTGGCAGGCAACGCCACCTCCTTCCTCATCAACGTTCTATCCGACAACCAGACTGTCGCTATTCTTACCACTAACTAAGTAATCTCCACCAACTAGGTACAGTATGCCCACCATAACCTAATTCAGTCTCCATTAGCCATCGTGAACCCGAACCAGAAGGTATCACTCTAGGTGAATCATGCCCGATCCACTTTGATAATCAAAATCCAATCAATGCTCGATCTCGAGTTATCCAGTCTCACTCCTCTATACTCCATAATGCAACCTTGCTTCCCTCATGCCATAATCAAAATAGTTACATCGACACAGTTAAGTTTTCTTCTCCTCTCGCAACTGTTTCATAGCCCAGTATCGGTTATTCGCTGTCTCAGCACAACTGAGGGTTGCCCATCCACTCCCATCTCCGGGATTCATCCCCTACTTACTCCCTTCTCATCCTAATATTCTTCTCATTCCTCTTCGTGTTTACCTGCGCGGTTGCATCTCCATTCTTTTTCTTCCTTCTCCAGTTTTAGGCTGCCTTATTCTGTTCTCTACGAGCCAACTTCCCTCAAAGTCGTGGAGTTTCATAGGATTAGATTGTGTTCCAACACTTTCCTGACCTTGCAAACTCATTCGCTCATCTCAATACGCTCATTCCACTTTCAGTTGTGCATTGAACCTCTGCTTTTATGTCTCCTCCATTATTGTATTCGCCCATATCCCAACACCTGTTCTTATGTCCGTGTAAGTTCCTGGATCCTCCCGATTTCTCCCCTGTAGATGAGTACTAGTATCACTACTCTTCCTGCTATCTCCCCATATCGATTCATCGCACACCCGGCTTCCTCCCTGTAGCTCAACTCCCTTCGCACTTTTCACTAGGAGCTTCGCCTCGAAGCTTGTGCAATACTCATTGATTTGCTCCGATTTTTTCTTCAAACCACCTAGAAGTGATAATCATAGCAACTTAGAACAGTAATTGTGCGTTCCTTGTGTGAATCGATAAATGGAACTGAGCTATTCTTTGCGATTTGTTATCTCAAAGTACAATGGATGTACAAAATTTTATTCCACAATACTCAATCCGGATAAATGTATACAATAAAACAGACATCGTTGTTTGAAGGAATTTGCGACCGGCCAGTGTTACGTCTCGAGTTTGAAACATCTACGGTTTGGATGATATAGGAAATGTATTCTTGCTTCAAATCATGAACTCCGTGAAATTGGTGAAAAACGGACGATTTCTATCTACTCACTACTTCTTCTTTGAACTGATGTCTGCATGACATCTTCGAGTTGTTGTTCTTGGTATCGTGTTCATGGAAGATGTTGAATGGTCGTTCAGTGCAACACGTGTTCCTCTATGTTGAACTCCGTGCAATAATGGAGCATTCAGCTAGTGTGAGATCTGCAGACACTTGATTCGAAAGATAGAAAGATTCATAAAATGTCTTTCACCTTTCTTGAAACTGTTCTGCATTTTACAATGGATTCCCTTTGAGAGGGATGAGAGACGATGTATGCGCCTGAATTCAATTTATTAATAAAAAAAAGATAATGAAATAAATCAGACACCAATAAAAAGACAGAGAGAGGGAGCTCAAAACTGTACGGCCGAGCTCTAGATCTGAATGAATAGTGGCAGAGATAAAGATCTTCACACTGTGGCATTCACTATCTTTCGACTGCAGAATGAATCACGCCTTCTTCTTTCTGGCTGTTTCTGACAGTTCGACTATCGATTGAGCAATCATTTATTAGAAATCAAGTAATCGGCTAAAGAACAAGAACGATGATATTTCGTAAAACATCTGGAGTAAAGGCTAACCTATCTTTTTATGCTCTTTGTCAGTGATTCTGGTTCCTGCCTACCCTTGCGCATTAACAGGATGTCATTGTGCACTGTGAATTGGGGAATACTTTATTTTACAAAACAAGAAGCGAATAATTGATCTTGTGGACACCAGGAATTCATCTCCTTTATGTTGAGATGACCAGTCAGCGGTACGTCTCGAGATAGATCGACGATTGAACAATATGTGCAAGTAATTCGGGCGATACTATGCAACTACTTCCCGAGTACGAAATCTTCCACATTATCTTTACAGTTCAATTTTTTTTGTCTTGACAGTTCAAGACGGATCTCGGTCAGATGGGTCAGCTAAAAGTCGCATAATGAAATCACAAATTGTCGTAAAGACCTGCATTCGATTGACGTTACGTGTTGTATGATTTTTTATATTCATTTTTTTATATTGTTGTATTGATGTATAATGATCATAAACCAGGAGATCAGATGAAGCGAAGTAAGCGCCTGCAATTTGGATATTATTATTTTAGAGGTCAATAGTACGAGTAAAGTAATCAACCACAACTGTGTTCGGTGAAATTTTTTTTGAAAAGCTCATAAGCATGTAATATAGGGTTATTAGTATGCCCTAATCAGTGTTCATTCCTTTTCATTCAATCTAGAAACTCCATTCAGGCCTATTCATTCAAGAAGACCTAATACAAAAGTTTTAAAAATGTATCGAACAGAGCTCTAGCTGTACAGAAAGCAAAGAGAGATCGTCCTGAATTGGCTTTACACTGTGATATTCTCTTTCTTTTATCTGTTTCTCGCATCTTTCGTCTTCATCCATTTCATGGGACAGGTTGGGTAAGAGGGACTGTTCCCATTACGGACAGAATGCAATTCTGCTTGACATTTTCACTATATATTAACTTGTTTCAATCGATAAAGTGTCAGGGGATATCCCACTCGGACTAATGACGGTCTAGATACGGAGGGAGGAGGGAAGATCGGTAACAGGTAAAGAGACCGGCCCCTCCCTCCCTCTCCCTCGCGCTCTCTTTGATCTCCCCACTCTCTCATTGCCCTCGATCGCGTCTCAGAGAGTGACTCTCTCTGCGAGTGAAGGCCTAATCGTCTCTATCCCCTCTCCCCTATCCTTCCTCAATCCAATCGATCCATAAACCAACTCTTCTTCTCTTTGAGATAGGATCTCGCACGTGTTCGCTATTCTGTCGCTTTCCTTCTCAACTTCATTTACTCCTTTCCCCACCCTAGTGTGGATCCTTCGAACAAGAGGAAGTTGTCTTGTGTGGATCAGTCGTGTGAAGAGAGGGGAAAGAAAAGAGTGGGAGTGTGTCTTCATTTATTCCCCCCGGTTGAATTGGTTCGAATGTTGATCCAAGCGGGAAAAAGAGTGTCTCTTCCTCCTCTACCACAAAGACTCGACTCGCTTCCTCCTTCTTCTCCTCCTCCTTTCCTCTTCTCCTTCCCTAATTCCACTCTGTCTTTTGATGCAACTGGCCCTCCTTACTTTCACTTTTCGCCGCCGCATATCGGAGCATTTGTCGCGTTCCTCGACTGGAGAGATTTGCATCCTGGGGTTGCTGAGGGGAGAGTACGCAGGAGAGATCAGACATCCACTCCCCTTTGGAAGTCCACCCACTCCTCCTCTGAGGATTGGTGCCAGAAAAGGGGGAAAGTCGCATCCTCCTCTCTCGAATCTTCGTATCTCCAGATATCCTTCTTCTTCTCCTTCCATTCGTCCCCTTTCCCCCTCCTCTTTCTTCCTTTTTCTTCCTACTTACTCTCGCTTCTCACATATCTCGCAAGTGAGTCCACTCATCGTCGGATAATAGGCAGCCCCGATCCTCCCTTTCTTCCATCTGTTTCCTCCTAGTCCTGGAGTGACCTTGAGTGTTGCATCACACCCTCAGCCTGATACCTTCTGTAGGTCATTGCGCAACTCCTACTAGAAATGCCCGTATGATGAGTCCCTTAGTTTTATCATGAATAATTACTGTGGGTTATGATCTCCAACCGTTGCATTCTATTAGCCAAACGATCTTGATTAATGCACTGCACTCCTTGTATCGCGATTATGCGAAGCGTGAATAGGAGAGGGGGTGCATATCATAAATTCCGTTCGAATCCCGAGTATTCCTCGGAATAAAGAAGCTGTTCCATCTCCCTTCCTCTTCTTCTTCGTCTTCCTCTCCTTCATCGTTCCCTTTTTCTGGTCCTCCAACGCCAAAACAAAACAGCGAATGAGTGAGGAGCGGGGGAGAGATAGGCAAGTAGAGTTAGAAGGAAGAGAATACCGTCCTCTTCCCTTCTCCTCTCCTCTTCTCACTTTTCTCATCGACGACTTCATCACTACTAACTATTGATTCTGTACACCTTCATGGTTGCTGAGATGGTCCGATGAGACAGGGCTTCGGCTACCGTAACCCCCCCCCTCTCCTCTTTATGCTCAGCGTGTGCATGCTCATGCACTTGCAGAGTTCATCGGAATAATAGACTAGCTTCACTCATTTGTGATACGGTATTTTCCTTCACAGATTTGATGATTGGGGATGAACTATTAAAAGTTTCGCTCTAAGTACGAACTTCGTCAGTACCTAAATTCACTCCGCTCATTTCACTCCCCGTTTTCATGTTGTTCAATCTGTGAGAGACTGTAAAAGAGAGTCGGGGCGCTGTTGCGTGAGCAATAACGCGATTTCGCAGCGCGCGCCCCCCTTCGCCTGCCTGACTCTCTCCATTCTACACACTATCTTATTATCTCAGACTGTAGAGAGAGATGATATAATGGAGAGATCAGCACGATTTCTCCCTCACTCACTTACCTTTCCTCCCTTCCCCTACTCCTTTTTGCTCCTTCCCTCCAACCGATCAGGTCAGGGGCACATCCAGTCTCACTCCTCTCTTCCACTCAGAGGATGGGCTAATGATGATGCAAGCAGGAGTCATTTCATCGCTCATCTCAATTCTTTTTGCGCTGTTCTTTTATTCGCACGACAGTTGTTGGCAAAGCGAATGCCCCAAGGAGTATCACTCTGCATGTGCTTTTCTTCTATTCTACTTCCGTCATCTTACTAATTCGTACCGAAGATCTTTTGAATCTCATCATCTCTGTTCTCCCATTCCCACTCATCACACATTACTTATCTCTCTACCTACCTCTAACATGATGGCGCGCACAGGCACGAGATAAGTCATCTCTCTATGCAACTTCTTTCTCGCAACTTCTCATAAAAAAGGCAATTGAGAGAAGATTCTTGGGCTCGCAACTCTAAGGACGAGTGCAAATAGAATAACGCTGTATGAGTCCATCCGCATCTTTCAAGGGTGCGATATCCGGAACTAGAATGTTGTTACATGTTCTTCTCTCATGTTCATCTTGTTCTCTCTTCTCGAATATCTGTTACGAAAGATGCGAAGAAGCATTGCGTCCTCTGAACTTGTGGAAGCTATTAAATTAATTTCTTAAATAATTCGATATCCGAAGCTTGAATATTGGTTGTATTCTGTCTATATTATTCTTCTGCAGTAGGAAGAAATCGAACAGATCATCGCGAATCTAGGTAAAATATTCAGTACTTTGCTAAGGATCATCATCCTCCCATTTGGTCTTCCTTGGAGGTCGGAGGTCGGTCGTATCCTCCCGGCTGCCGTCCCCTCTCCTCCTCTTCTCCTCCATCTCAAGCATGCGCTAGTCTTCGTCGTCCTGGGGTCTCGCCAGCAATAGAGATAGATGGATAGAGTAGGGGTATTTGGAAGAAGAAGAAGAAGAAGAAGAAGGGAAGGGGAGGAGAGGGGAAGGCGGATTTCGGAATGGGAGTCAATGGACAATGTGGGTACCACAAGCCGGGCCACACATGTCTCTCATTCGATCGAAGTTAGATTGTTGTGCAAAACAATGCACATATCGTTACTCATCTCCATATTTTGCGCAGTGGCATTATCGTGTATTGTAGTCAGTTACCCAGAACGGCCTTTGTATTCCGATAAGGTAAGAGGATTTGGAAGGTTCTATGGTTTCGTTTGTTCTTTGCTCTGCTTAGTATGAGAAATATCTCGATATTTACTGTATTCTCACGTCTCTCGACACTGTTTTGCATGTTCATTAGAACTTCTCAGAGAGGCATTAGACGGTAGACCGTGAGTAACTCTGTTTTCGCGAATCTTATCTTCTTATCCGTGCCTTCCCCACTTCCGTGTTAGGCATGTTCTAGAATCCCTTGAGCCCATTCCTTTCACTTGTACATCATAAGAATTTTTTCGTATATTCTCTTTGATAACAAATCATTGAGAAGTGAGGAACATTCCTGCCTGCAGAAGAGAGAGGATGATAGATACCCGGCTCACCTGTTGAACAGCAGTTGCACTGCAAGAGAGATAGGGTGAGAGGAATCTTTATGGGGGACTAAGAGAGAGTCCAAGTCCCGACTACCTCTACCTTCACTTCTCCCTCATAAACGTCATGCTATCCTTCTCTTGACCCTGAGGCCGTTTATGCTTTACCTCGTATCAAACGTCACTCTTGACTCTCTCGTACTCACTGCTTATTTCATTCCGCTAGTCTCTCGCACTGCACATCCTGAAATATTCATGGTTTTAGCCCTGAAATGACCTCTCTTTCCTCCTTTCGGAGAGATATTCAAAGCTCCCATCTAAGAGGGAAGAGAGGGCAACTGCCACTTTTTGTCGACCATTTCAGTCTTCTACTAGCACGAGGGGAAGGAAAGAACTGAAAATGTTCCTGCCTCTCCAGTTCATTTGATCTCTATCTTCAGAGAAAGTTAGAGGTTGTGTAAAACGAAAAGAGTTAGAAGATTACTCGGAATAGCAGTACTCTTCCCTTCTGATGCATCTCTTTCATCGAGTGAGTCCTCTCTTTCTCAGATGACCAAAATGAGCGACAACGAGATTATCGAGAAAGCATGCGAGAGGTTAGAAAGGAAGAAGGCGAATTGGGCTGAGGAGGAGGCGAAATTGGGGTCCCCTTCACTCAGATTTCAACCTCCAAGACAAATGGGAGAACGATAGGACCCATTTGGTTGTTAATTTTGCAGAGATGTATGGGAGGGGTTTCACGCTCGGAGACTCTGAGCCGAGATTAGAAATTCTCGCCCTCCTCCTTTCCCATCTTCTGGCAACATTTGGGAATCACTCTTGGCTATCTCCTCTTCTCATCTCTCACTCCATTTTTATTTTATGCGTAGGTGAAACCTGAAGAGCGCGATTCTGTTTTGAATCTCTCTCTCTCTCTCTCTCTTCTATTCGGGTCGCGTTCTATGCTCGTGTCTCATCTTCCCTTCCTCCTTTCTCTCTCTCCCCACTCTCCTCGATCTACCCACTCTCTCACTCAAGATAGTGTGCTCCGATAGGAGAGAGGGAGAGCCCGGCCATCTGGACTCGGGCTGCGGAGAGGGAAGAGAATGGGGGATAAGGAGAGAGGGAAGAGGTCAGGGTGCGGATTAGAGTATGTGTTGAATGGAGAGGGTCGAGAGGGGAGAGCGTAGGGTGTGAATCCTAAGAGACCCAGTGAGTGATGAAGACTGTTCGTGTCCGTTTGTAACAGTCACTACATTTCGTCATAATCTTCCCTCTAGGTTGAACTCATTTCCCATTTAAATTTCCACAATTCACGCGAAATCACTGTTTCGAGTCAATTTTCGAATGATCAGTGATTGTTTCATGCATATTCGAAAAATCCAATTCTAATTTGGTACATCCTCCTTCTCCTCCCTTCCTTCATCTAGACGGAAGTCTGTCTACCTTTCCAATGGCGACTCCGATCAGGGTCTTCCTCCCTCCCTCTCTCTCCTCTCTCCACTACGGAATCCCCTTCCTCCGACCATTTTTGTACGGCTTCGACCTTCCGATTCACCCCCGTCTTGTGTGCTGTTACCATAGCTCCTTCGTGCGAAGTCACCCCACTCGTGATAGAAAGATACCTATTCTGAGACTATATTGAGACCCTGTGATCCGCATCCGGTCAGTTACAACGAGGTATTGCGGAATACAGGTAGAATACTACCAACTGTTCTTTGTACCCTTCCATATGTATGTACGATGTGTCCACTCTTATCAGTTTTTCTGATACCACGCAACAGAGTGTTGATCCGTCCCAATCAATGAGTCCATACGTGCGCAAGAAAGGTCCATGCGTTCCCCTCCTCTCCTCGATCTATCTCGGTCTATCGCTACCCCTCTCCCTCCTTCTCCACAATAAAGGTCGACCCGTGTTCCTCTCTCCGCTCCGCTCTCTCTGATCTACGCACTCTCTCGCCGCTCTGCCTGTCTGCACTCTCCACCTTGCGCACGTTCTCTCCTCACCTCCAGGGGTCGCGATGTGAGCAACCAGCGGTTTTTCGTGGATTGGAGGAGAGAGTTGGAAAGGAGAGAAGAAGAAGAGATTCAAACCGTTTCTCTTTTCCCTCGAGTTTCTCATCTCCTTTTGTTGCCGGTTCACAACGTACCGGTTGTTGCATTGATATGGCTCAAGTTTAGTTCGCATCGCTTTTTTGGCTCGTCTTTCCCTCCTCCTCTTTCGATTAGTTTCCTCTTACACGCGCGTGTTCTACTCCCTCAATTCGTTCGGTTACTGATTGATTGGGCAATCTGATAAGACGTTCCTCTCTCCCTCAATTTCTCACATGCGCACACTCACTCACTCCGCTCGGCCATCCATCGAGGATTGAGAAGTTTACGTTCGCTTCTGAGCCATCTTACTGCTTCTTCTTTCTTCCCTTCTCCTCCTCCTCCTTCCAGTTTATAGATCTCAGATCCACTTTATATTATTGCAGTTGAGGATTGTGAGTCTCGTTGTATTGCCTTTTACATTTCCAGTAGAAAGATTTCTTTGACCATCATTTTTTGCATTTACGATTTCATACCATCGATTTCCATATCGAGACATTGACCAGTCCGCAGGGAGCATTTTTGTGTCTGAGCGTGTAGCCTTGAACAACAATTGCGAGAGGCGAAGATGCCTTTACTGCCCTTGCCCCCGCCCCATTTTCGCCCGTGTCCAATTATCTCTCCGTTGCGCCAATTATCGATTGATCCGATTATCGATTTGATTTCTGTAATTATCGATTTATCGATTGATTATCGATTTGTAGGTCACCACGGCGTCGATCAGTGCGCCTTCGCCCATCGCCCATCTGCAACACATGGTTGCGGGAGGGCCCGGAGGTACGGTAGATCAGATGGGAGGGGTACGGTAGGGATGTATCGAAAACTGAGTTTTCTTCTTTTGTGCAAATATAACCCCAGGGAATTTATGATTAGCTTGCTTTTTATCTAATTAGTTAGATATTCGTTAATTCTCCAGGGAACTGATATTTGATGCTTCGTATAACAAGACACTGACGTAGACCAGCCATGCGAGATCTTGCTAGATCTGCGACAATTTGTAGTTCAGCTCTCTTAGTGTGACTGATGATGACATATTGTGGAAGAGGTAGGCGATGCGAGAGATTGCGCTAAGCGTACAATTCTGCACGAAACCAATATCAACATGTCATAGTCGAGTAATCTACTCTTTCGAAACAATTCTCCTTTTTGGTTTTTTTATTGAGAAATTTAGATCTATCATCACTGCTTGTATTTGATCTAATCATAATTGAGCAGGTTCAAGTTATCTACAAATGTTTTATCAATATCTGATCTTTGATCTCTTCCAGGAAGTCTCGGGATGTCAGCAGGGATGCCACCTCCTATGCACCCTTCTCCCATGAGCCATCAGAGTCAGTTCACAAACACAAATAGAGATATTTTCCCAGACCAAAGTACGGTAGCTTCGAAATGTTTGCGCAGTTTCTGGTAGATCACGAAGAAAAATAATGGTTGTCTATGGGAGTGAAGGACAAGGAAGATAAGATCAGAAATGATTTCATGATTCCCGAAGATCTTGCACAAAGATTGTGGACCATGATCATCAAAGTGCATGTGAATCGGCATGAAATTCAGTGATAAGAATCATTCCATTTGTTTCAGTGATGTCTCCAATGATGTCCTCTCCTGCGCCTCCGATGCACAATCCGAACTCCCAATCGATGCCGTATCGGTAAGTTCGCGATTGATGGATCACACAAGCTTTGATAATATCGATTTGCTGCAATACCGATTTCTTCTATACAGCATCTCACGGATGGCTATTGAAACTTGTGTTGCTTATGCGTACTTTCTAGAATTCTAGTTGAGTCATCGATTTTTTAAGGAGACTAGAGCACAACTACTGTTTGTTGGTCCAGTTAGCTGTGGTCACGGTTGATATGGTTGAGCACGTTTTAACCACCGAATATCCTCGAAACCTATCAACGTCAATCCAAGGGGCTTCCTCTTGGTGAATCGTCAACACATGCAGTGGTCATTCGATCAACAAACATGCGTTCACCTAGAATTTTTGGAATTTCTTTTCTTCTAGTCCTTCATTCTTTGCAATTGTCCTGATCATTATTTACTTTAAAAATGTTTTCATCCCCTAAAAAATACAATAGAAGAAAAATAGAATTTGCTAAAAAAAATCATTACTTTAACTGTTTGATTATGCACTTTAATACACCATTGCAGCCAGCAAATGGCGTCTCCTCACGCTCCTCAGTCGATGCTTCAATCTCCCTCGATCGGAATGTCCTCTCCCCTGGCTGGATCTCACGCGATGCATCCCTCTACGTCGATGTCGATGATGACGATGGCGCCGTCATCGTCGGTGCTCCATCGACCACCAACGAGCATGCCCCCGACCACGTACCAGCAGAGCATGATGGGTTGGTTTCACGAAAAAAAAACCAAAAACTCACGAAAAATAAAGAAATTTTATAGTTTGCACAAAATAGTTTTAAATTATTTGCGATTACGTAGCAGCAGAGCCTGATGAGTGGGTTTCAAAAAAAAATAGAGTTACTTTCTAAAAAAATCCCTAAGAATTTATTCAAGACTTATTCTTTTTTGAATAAAATTTACTTCTCCAAATACTTCTCCAAAAAATTGAACAAATTTACATCTCCAAATTCTTTAAAGAAAGTAAAACTAAAAATTGATAGCTTTTAAATATTGCTTCCTCTTACAAATTTTCGAATAAGTGAGAAATGAGCCTACTTTAACTTGCAACCTGTATATAAAAAATACAATGAAGCCAATTTCCTTAATCGTATATTCTTTCCAGGCCCTCCTACCACCTCCACCACCTCGATGGGCAACGGAATGCTGATGACGATGAAGCCTCCTCCGGGAGGCCAACCACCCACTGCCATGCAATCACCCCACCATCCTCCTCCTCCCCAGCAACCCCCGCAGCAGCAACATCTAAAGGAAACGTGAGTCAATTCTGATTATTTCATAATTCTTTTTTTAATATCTTCTGCTCGATCACGGTGACTACTGCATGCAAAAACGTACTTTTTTGATTCTATAATGAAAAGATTGGTGTGACAAGGGAAGTCAATCCCGCGCTTCCATCCATGCAGGGTGGCAGTATATTCGAATTTGAGGGAGAGGCGGGATAATTATACCTAGCAGTAATCCGGCGTCATTAAATCCGTCATTAAGTCCGCGCTGGCAATTGGGAAGGCTATGGATTTCTGGGAAATTCGTTGCGTGACAACTCGTCATTTCTAACTAAAAGAACGTTGTTGGCTAGGCTACGGGGCACAAAAGGGGAGAAATCTATGCAAATGGGAGTTGGAATCGGAAGAGATCGGAAGTCTTTAGCCCCACTCAACCCCCATTCACACCTGCCCATTCATCGAGTATATCCCCCTCCATAATATGACCAGTCTACCGTAATGCTAGAGATCGCTCTTTAGCGGAGAACTGTTTTTGTTTAGCGTAAGTAGATTATGACATCGATGCTCGAAATTATTCATCGATATTCCGCCGAAAGTTGCCCCATGTACACACTTGATTGTCCACTTTCTCTAGTGTCTCCTTCTGTTTTTGTTCTTCCTTCTCCTCAACGATTCTTCCCTCTTCCGTCGTATCTTCGTCCCTCCTCCTTCTCTTCCTCGGTCATTCCCTCTCCATCGTCCCCAGGGAGTCGGTGGTTCGAGGAAGAGAGCAGTCGATGAGAGTAGACGATTCATCGCACTACTCACTCATTCTCGCGCAGTCAGTCGCAACGACTAATCTCGGATTTACTGTGTGAAACCGTCCCCATCCGTGGGTCCCCGGGGCCTGTTTGGTGACTCGGTTCGTTCTTTCTCTCCTCCGACCACACAACCGCTCTCTCCATTGTGCAGCCTCCCTTTCCCTCCTTTCTAAGCTGCTGTCTCTCCACTTTCAATGCTCTCTACTCCCTCTCTGCCTCTCTCTCCACTGTTTACACTCTCGACCCTCACACTCTCTTCTCCTCTCCTCCTTCTGTGTTGTCTCTCACTCTCTCTGCTTGTCTGGACTCTCCTAATTTCCTTATTCCATCATCTCTCTGACTACCTCTATGTTCACAGCACTGCCTAGCACGCTCTCGTTGTCTGGACTCTCTCCACTTCACACCATCCCTCTCCTCCCTCTAACCACTCTCTACTCTGCAAACAGTCTCTCCTGCCCCCACATCTCTGCGCTCACCTCTAATCTTCCACTCTCTCCCCATCACTCTGTTGTGTATGGCGTAGCAGTCTTCTGCGTCTCTGCCCCTTCTACCCCCGTCTCTCTGTCCGCTCTCGCCTCCCTGCGAGAGAGGGAATCTCTCTCTTCCTCTATGCTACCGTACCGGGAGAGATCAAAGATCAGCACACCCCTCCCCTGCGAAAATAGAATTCACAGAAAATTCCCGAGGCTGACAACGAAAACACAGGCCTGGCTAACTTCCCACGACATTCAGGAAAACGAAAATTAGCGAAAAAAATATTCAGCAAATTTAGCATCCGAAAATATAACATAATGAGACATCTGCTGTTTTTTGGACACGAATTAGCTGGAATATAGAGGGGTATTACGAATGTCGCGGAAGGAATGTATAATTGAGGAGCTGCAGTATTGTATAGTAGGATTCGGTAGTCTCTTGCTATCTTTCTTGTCCTTGGCAAGAATGAGCCGAAGTGTCACTCCCGTGCTAACTGTCAGTCATCCATCAGATGGACGGAGTCATCTAATCACCTCGTCACTTATCTTATCTTCTTCTTCCTCCTCCTTCTTCTCTTCACTCCTTCGGGTGACCTTGTAGAGTGTTGACAATGACACGAGCGAGAGGAGGGACGAACGCTCCCGATACATTCCATTTCACTTTCCAGCCTGCTCAATCGACATAATGCCGCCTGATTATGACTGAATCTTCTCCATCATTCAGTATCAGCGAGTGTTCTGAGTGCAGATTCTCATTTTTGTATGAATGCTGATACGGGAAGCTGATCGGAGCTTCGAAACTATAGCTAGACAATATCATCTGATCAGTGTTTCTCTCTCCTCTAACAGATGACCACTCTCCATTGTTCAGATAGTTGTCTATCGCCGTCGGATTCTCTCTCCTCTCTCCTCTCCCTCATCTTCGTAATCCACCTATCGAAATCGCTCTACCTCCTTTCCCCTCCGTGTCTCTGCATTCTTCCTTCTCTCTGATCCATGCATTTCCCTCCTCCTCTACACAAATCCCGCTTGAGAGCATCGATTGATTCATATCGTGAGAGTATCCCTCTCTCTCTTGATCCACGCGAGTTGGCCCTCCCTCCATCTCTTCGCTTGATCTGGTCATTAATCACCGGAGAAACCCTTGACTAATTTACGCTCTTCTCTCTAGACAGACACTTTTTGAGCACCCGTCCCGTTGACGTTCCTCTCTTGATTGAGTGCAGTCAAATCCTAACCCATCACTCATTCAATCACTCGGAAACTTTCCATCATTCTGGCTGTTGCGTGAACTCGTTCATTTCCTCTTCTTTCATCCATACACAGACACACAAAAAGATGTCTGGAGGCGGGTATAGCGAGGACTTGAAAACAGTCCCCCATTGCCTCTTTCTCTCACCTGCTCTTTCTCCTTCTGTATCATGTTCTCTCCGAAATGCATGCTCCCTAGAAGGCTAGCTTCTTCTCTCCTTCTCTCTCCCCGCTTCGCCCCACAGTCACAACACGCACAGTGGCTCTCTCTCTCTCTCGCTGCTACTATCCCTTCTATCGTCGTCGTCGTCTTTCTTCTGTAGTTTGTCGTCGTTGACGGCATCTATCGAAGACGACGTCAAGGCATTCGCTCCAGTGAGCATCACAGCTCGATTCAGGAGCATTTCCTTCTCGAAGACTTCTATTCTGTACTGTACAACAGTTTGCTATTTTTCCACTACATTTATTACCCCCTATCATTTTCCTTCTTCTTCTACAAGAAATCCTCGTCTTTGTGCCTTTCTGGAGTTTCATTGCGCAGTTTTCGCAGTTTTATGTCATCTCTCTCTCTGAAATAGTGCAGTATCTGAAGCTGACAAGCGAATGTTCACTCTCTTTATCTTTTTATGCAAATGTTTCGTTGGAATAGAGGAAATAGTTAGCCAAAGAGACCACTAGATCAATGCTAATCAGAATAGTTTCCTTTCCCTTATCACTCGCTATCAATTGATTTCCTCTCTCTCCAGAATCTCCCACTCTTCGCTTCTCTGATTAGTCAGATTGATAGTGTGCACATGATACTTTCCATTCTCTATTTTTGCCGATCTTCTGACATTGTTCTGTCTCTATTTGCATACTCTTCCATTCTGTCTGCCCGACCAGTACATAGTTGATATGCATATTTGATTGAATTGTCTTATCTTAGAATTAGTTAGATCTGATCCTTCCTCGATCTCGACAGTTCGGAAGAGAGAAGAAAGAGAAAGCAGGCGGAAGGGGAGGTCCTTCGATTTCGAGAGTCGGGACACAGGCCCCCTGTCTCTCTCTGTGTATGTGCTGGCCCCCTTCAGGGTCCTCAGAAGGGGGGAGGGGGAAGCTGCCCCTCCTCCTCCCTTCCCCCTTTTCGACAACCCCTGAGGGCAAGTACTGCAGAGAGGTCACGCGGAGGAGAGAAGAGACTGAAGGGGAGAGAGAGAGAGAGAGAGAGAGGAAGGAGATGCTAGTAGACGTCCATTGTCAACTTCATCCTGTTCTTTTATTGCGTGAAATTGCAAATCGTCGCGGCCTACCTCATTTCATTGCTCTTTTTGGCTTCATGTCGACTCTCTGAACGTCTGTATCTGACAGGTCCACTTTCATATCTTTTTCTTCTCTATGACCTATAATTTCCTCGAATTCCCCCTAAAAACCTATTTTCATTCCCATTCGTTGCTTTAAAACTCGAGAATGATCGATATCAGGGATTAATGAAGAACAATATTTCTGTGTGAAGCCATGGTTGCAAAAAATCATAGCTCCTCTTTTCTACATTTGAAAACAACTTCTAAATTGATCTACACTTTCCATCTCTACTTCTCCTTTCTTACAAATTCACATCAGAAATCGAGAGCGTATCACTTCAGAATTAGACTTCTCGAACTCTTGTCAAGAGCTAATTTGGTTCGCACTCCTTCTCTTATCTCACAAAGATCTGAATATACACGTTTCATTTTTTGTGTTTTGAACAGTGCACAAATCGTTTTCTTCCTTGTCTCAATATTTGTGCTACTTCTCTAAGAATCTGATCAGGATATCGTGAAGTGATAACTTTCGAGCCGATATCTCTCCTTCATCTCTCTTTCCGTTCGCGCCCTCCCTCTCGGATGCATTCGCCTGTCATCATTAGCTATCGCGCAATCAGTCAGAGAATGAGTGACAGTGAGGAGCGAAGAGAGTGGAGAGTGGGCAGAGAGAGAAAGGGAGGACCCAGGCTCTCCGAAATTAGAGACACAGCTTTAGGGGGTTGTGTGTGTGAGTGTGTGTGTTGTCTCTCCACCACTCACTCCGTCCTCCTCAAACAGTATTGATCTGGTGCGCGAGAGAGTCACTCTCCGCCCCTCATCTCAACTTACGCCGTCAGATGTCATCTATGGTCATCGGCCTTTTGCTCCATCAATCACTTGATCTGATCTCTTGATCTCTCCTATGCAAATTCACGGTGCAATCCATCCAATTTCCATCCATTTGTGATCATGCGAATTCGTATCACCTATCGTACCCCTATCACTTAGATCGATCCTCTCAAGCGCATCCAATCTTCCTCCTCCATACAGCTGTCTCTCATCTCTTCCCTCTGCGGTTCCTCTCATCTTCTGTCCTATTAGTCTGCCATTGTTGGATGGAGGAGGAGAGGCTGATTGAGCCCGCATTGTCCACTCCTCCGCGCCATCTCAGCCCCCATTTCAACCCTAACCACACTAGGATCAGCGAACATGGCGTGTCATTTCGAAAGCTTCTTCTTAGTTCTACAGTAATTATCCAACTCTGCTCAATTCATCTGTACCAGTCATGGTACAATCCATATTGAATGCATAGCGTGATCGCATCACCCTATCGACCTTCCTCTCGACCACCCGGCACCATATTGCAGATGAGCAATGAGCGTTCTCGCTCCCTCTCTCATTAGCCACCCGCCTGTATTTTCTTTCTCCCCCTCATCCCGATCCGATCGGGAACATATGCCCTCTCCTCCTCCTCTCGTGGTTCCCATGGGAAAGGCCTCGTAATCAGCCCTGTTTGACCCCTCCTATTGTGTGGAGGAAAGACTAATGATCCGAGACTGTCTGTATTGGATTACCCATGGGGAACACAATTATTTCAAAGTATTTCGAAAAGATCCGATTCCTATCCTTTCACCCATTACGCAACCCCATGCCGACCTGCTCTCAAAAGAAACGGCAGAATGTCGGTTCCAATCGTGACTCAAAGACAAATCATCACAGTTCTCAAAGCGTCTCAAAGAGAGGTTGTTGCAATACTGACTCAGAAAGGGAATCGCCTCTCCGCCGTACGGTAGCCCTTTGAAGACTGCGGTCTGTTTCTTTCTTCTCCCTTCTGCCTTCCCCTTGTCATTCCTCCATTCACCTCTCCCAACTTTGTCTCTCCACGGGCTGTTAGTCACGGATGAGTTGCGTGTGCGCACTGTGACTACGAAAGGCAGTACGAGAGATAAAGAAAGGCTCTCTCCATTCTACGTTATCGCTCACCGGAAAGAGTTGCGATATCTCACCGTTTTGCATGGTATTTCGCTTCTCTACCCTTGAAAAGAGCGAATATACGAAACCATACACTACAATATGGCAACCAGAGAGGAGGATGAGAGCAGGTGGGAGTAAGAGAAAGAGAGGTCAGGGGCTCAACCATTTTCTGTCACTAAGGGATCCGTACCAGTTTCCAAGAAGACCCTTCCCTCCCGACCATTTTAAGAAGGAACCCTTGCTCCCTGTTCCAATTGCACTCCTCGCTCGCTTTCCTCACTTTCTCTAGATTCTCTTCTCTCTCGACCATAGTAGCTTATTCGATCATGACCTAATCAGGACTCTCCCTTCTCTCTCTCTCGCCCTTTACTGGTATCCTTCCCCCAATTTCACTTTTCCTTCCTACAACCACCACAATTTTCTCGCTACTTTCCTCGCTTGAAACTGGCTAGGCCCACTCTCTCTCGAGAGTGTTGTCCTTCCCTCTCTCGACTCTCTCTCCGATTTGTACAGTCTCTTCGCTCTCCCTACTGAAAACTCGCTTTTATTCACGCGTGTGCTCTCCTTACTGCTCTTTTTCTCAAAATGTTGCCATTTTCGTGTTGCGTACCCGTCGTTCGCTCGAGAGATCATAAATAACCTCCTTCCCTGATTGAAGCGATGCCTCGGAAGCCGAAAGATCCGTCGGCTCCGGCCCCTCCGAAGCGAGTCCGAAAGACCAAGAAGGATACGGCTGCAGCTGCTGCAGCTGCTGCATTGGAAGCCAAGGCTGCAGCAGGAATGATCGAGCCCTCGTACGATCCCTTGATGGGCGGAGGAATGATGCTGATGGATGATGTCTACGCTACCCATGACGGATACGGATACTACGGTAATGGCTTCGAGCCGGTGTCCTATTCAACGGCAACGTCAACACCTTCGACGATGACCCCGACCTCTTCTGGATCTGGAAATTCGATGCCTGGACAGCAATTGACGCCCAGTTCGACCCCCGGAAGCATGCAAGGCGCCCCCGGGTATGATTGTGCAATTTTATACTATAAGGCATCTACTGACTATATTAGCACAGTGAGGAGTATACTATGTAGATTACTATGATCTCTGATCAATATTTGTGTAGATCACTGCTGATGCCATTCAGATCAGTGCGTAGCTTGTTTATCTCTAGCCGTAGTAAAGGGTGAATGATGGGATGTTTTCGTCAAAGGCGTTCGGCTGCTTCGACTCGTGTTCAGTGGTAGTGCGAGGGGCGAAGAGAGAGAGACAGAGAGGGATTAATAGTGCAGAGGCACTTCTAGGAAAGCGAGAGGGAGCTCGCCCTCTAGGGTCGTAGTGTTGAGAGGGCGTTGGATGGGTCTCAAGTGGGAATGGGTTTGCAGCAGTTGAGGCAATCATGGCTTGGCTCGGGGGTCGAGGGTACGGTACTACCTGAATGCATGAAATTTAATATTTTTCATGAAAGGTTACAGTATCTTGAAAATTAATTTGCTGAAAAGTTACGGTAGTTCTATGCTCTAGTTTTTAAATTCGTTCTCGGTAGGTTACGGTAGAAATTCGATTTCGGTTTTTCGAACCTCTCGATTTCCGAACCCATCCATCTTTCGTAACCCCATTTCACGCATATGGTAGCTCCTCTTTGGCGCATTCATCTCACTTGACTGAGTATTTGCCATCAATTCAACTGCGCTCTAATTTGCATATTTTGACTGCGCGACTCTCACGCTTCGCGGCAAAAGATGACGGATGAGTAGTGAGGGGGCGAGTAAAAATTTATTCCTCGACACTCCTGAAGTTGCATGGTCTCTCATCTACTCTCGATCGAACGAGAGTGCATGCAAAAGGAAGAGAGCAGGAGGCTACGAGATTTGGGGAAAGGAAGTGCTAGTGGAAAAGGGGAATATGAGAAACGAATGTAATATAAGAAGGGCTGCGCTTCTCCTACAGAATTAGTGACCATGTACGAATGTTGGGAAGATTTTTATTTTTGGGGATAAGTTTCAGAAAATAGCTTCAAATATCTTCAAAAAGAAATATCTTCAAGTCTTGTAAATGAAACCATTTCTGTACGCTTTTTCTCCGAGACTTTGATGTTGCGGTGCATGCCCATTGCGCAGTGAAAGAGGCCTCATAAATGGGGCCGGTCGTAGTGGAGAGAGGTGATTCTCCCCTCTCCCTCCGTATCCATTCGGTGTGGAATGGTCGGCTTCTCTCGATTTTGCATGCTCTTTCGCCAAACATTTAGAGCGAAATAGTGTGATAAAGCAGGAGAGTTCGACGATTGTTCGGCCCTTACGAGTCGTTTGCGGGACCCTTGAGCTCCCTCTCTCTCCTGCTCGTGCTAATGAAAGTTTTATGGGGAAGTCGCAGGGACTCTGACAGCCCTTCGCTCCCCTTCTTTGTCCTTCCCTGTCCAGTCGAATGTAAGACAAAGAGAGGCCAAGCAGGGGAAGACTATCAGAGGGACCCTAAATCATTGAGTGGGCTGTGGGATCCACAGGATTGCACTTTGGAATCGGAAAAAAAATTCGGAAGAAAAAAGAAATGCGGGAAAAGAAATCAGTACAATACATAAGCTAAACGATCTGAAAAAATATTACGATTGATTGAATATTTACAGGATGCGACCAGGTCCAGGCGGCATGGGTACTCCGACACCCGGCCAAATCCCCAATGGCGTTCCTCCTCAACTTCCCCATCAGATGCCAACACCAACTCCCATCGAGTTCAGAATACACGATATGAACCGACGATTCTACTTGTTTTTGAATACTGGGGTCAGCCTTTTATTTATTCAATTTATCTTGGGTTGAGTTTTTTAGATAAAAAAATTTCAAAATTGCAGGTTCAAGAAAAAGACTACGCTCAATGGTGGGATGCTTTCTCCCACGAATTCTTTGATGAAGACGCGAAAATGACATTCATCCTAATTGGCGACAAGGGACAGACTGAAAAATACGGTGGGTATCAAGAAGTACTTGGAGAGTATAAATTGATAGTTTGGTATTCTAAAATCAATGAATAATGGACGTTTCTTACAGTAATCGGCCGACAACTGATCCCGCGGTACTTCCGAACACTTTTGGACGGAGGAATGAACGAAATGTATTACGTCATCAAGGGACCGTCGAGGGAAACACCGACTCCTGGTTAGTTGATTCTCTTCAATTTGAACATTTCATTATAAAAATGGTTATGTTTATTTTCATAGCTTGATTTCATAATACTTTGAATTCAGACGGCTTGACAACGTACGAGTGCAATCAGTTCATGCAAGTCTCAAAATACGATTTGCCGTACCAATCCGAAGTGAGTTTTTCAATTTGATAAAATGAAACGTAGATAAGCGTCAGAAAGGATTCGCACTTTTCCTCACTTAGAAATAATTTAGTGATTGGAACATCCAAGTGCAATTTTGCAAGTAGAAAGATATAACCTTCTTAGTGAAGCCTTTCACTCAAAAGGCTACAGAGGCCAGCATCGCTTTATGTAGCTTCATCCAAATTCAACAGTATTTTTTATAATAAAATTCAGGTTCAAACCGATGCGACGATCAAGTTGGATTTCACCCCATACGAGGAGTGCTACAACTATCGGATTAGGAATTGGCAAATTGAACTGCAACCGAGTCAAGAGTTCACGTTGAATCCCCACACCAGGGTGAGTAGATGTTTTCAAAATTTCGACTGTTCAAGTTTGCAATTTTATATTTTTGTCAAATTCAGTGGAAGTAGATTCACAAGTTATTTTTATTTCAACATTTTAATAAGTTATCTTGCAGGAATTTACTCCTCTGATGATGGCAGCAGACAAGCGACGGCAAATCGTTAACGGAATGAGTCTGACGACGCTGCAGGTGAGCTGATTTCTATTTCTAATTGCAACATTTGACTTTTTTAATTAAAAAACTGATAAAGAGCCTTTTTAAATTGAAGTGGTGTCTAGACGAATCACTAACTTTATGTGTCATTCATCGCGAAATTCAAAGTTCAATTAGTCAATTACGTGCTTTCTTTCTTAACTGGTGAGCATCCTGTATGGCATCTCATGAGTATAAATTCAATTTTACAGGCACTCAAATTCTCGGTGATCCTCGAGCCGATGCAGATGATCATGAGCACGTGCAAGGGACAACCGGTGAGAAAATTGTTTTTCTCTTTCTCTTTTTTCCTACCATTTTGATGGCTTGACAAATTCAATGCAATATAGTTGTCCATTTATTCCTCCTTCGTACAGTTACCGTAGTCATCCTCGATTGTAGTTATTTGCCTAGTAATTGTATTGGGATAATTAACTGAGCGAGCTGTCGCTGCCCAATTGTAGTTTAATTATCTTGGCCGTGCCTTTCCATTCATATTCGGGTGCGTATGGGTAGAGACGCGTATGCTAGCCGTGAATCATTATAGCCTCTAGCTTTCGCCTTTCTTCTCCTCATTTCAATCTCATCTCCTCGAAGGAAAGGGACGGCATCGACGGAAGAAAACCCTCTTGAAGCAGGAAATTAATAATACATCGTCCTTATCTTTATTAAAATCTCCGGCCGTGTGTGCATATATTGGCTCTTTGCCTCGCCCCTTTTCGCCCTCCATTCACAACGCAAACTTCTGACCTCGCTCTCCGCGTTTTCTTCTCTTCGCTTTCCCATTCCTGCCCTCCGGACACTAATTGACAGACAAGTGAGTGCGCTCTGCAATTTCGATCAAATACACGCTGTATCCGAGTGACGCGATCACGCATCAGCTTGATGAGCTGTAGGAAGTAGAAGTCGAAGTATTAGATGGATGAGACAGTCTCATTAGGGTCAAGTGCGTAGTCAGGAGGTGAAAAATGAGCTGCTCCTCATTAGTCTCTTCACTGTCTTTTTTACTTTAACAGCTTCTCGAATCAAGTGAATACATAATTAAAGGCGATCAGAGACAAAACTCATCAAGGAAATGTCAGGATTATTAGAAATCAGCCGATTCAATGAGAATTTCGAAGGGGGCACACGTAAATGCAATCAGGGTGACTCAGTATCCAACCGCCATTTTCATTACCGTCGAGGGTATTTCTTCCCTATCCAGAAATGGTTTCGATTCGCTTCATTGTTCTCTTATTGGGCAGATTAGATGATATAGTGTGGAAAATTGAGAGAGTTGAATTCTGCGCCCGTCCCATCCTCCGTCCTACTCAATGCTCATTATGCAATGCGCGGCCGGCCTCCTAATTAGGAAGAGTGGGAGTGAGAAAAGAAAGAGGAGAAGGGCGGCATTTGTATCGGACTGAGAGGCTGAAGAGATCCCGTCTCACTCTGAGATACAATCCCAGTCCTTACTCCCTCCTTAGTAGTCGAATCGACTTCGAATCACCTCTCTATTCAAGTTGTGGTAATCCTCGTCAGTCGTCCATCCTCTACTCTTCCTCTCCCCTCCCTTTCTCCTCTCCTTCCACCCTCCCTTCCCCTCCCTATTGAGGGCGCCCCGCAATCAGGAGCCATTGAGTGGACGAGCGCTCATTAGAAAGGGATTCACCGAGGCGCACGCTTTCCTCCGAATCATACCTCCGTCCCTCCTCATCCCAACGTTCCTCCTTCCCACTATCAGTCAATATGATGCCCAGCAAGAACTCGGCCTTTCGGTCGCCGGTAGAGTCATATTGATTAGTTTTTGTTAATTGCAAGGTTACTAATTAGTTTAATTGCAGCAACTGACGCCCCAAGACGCCCTCAAGCGAATCTGCTTTGCCCGACATCAACAGCAGGAACACCAACGAGCACTCATGAGTACGTTCACATGATATTTGTGTTCCAATTTCGAAGATTAGCATTTTCATCCAGTTTTTGAAGCTAGGGCTTCATTTTAATATCTAGAAGGATTCGTTTCCATAATCTAATTAGTTAATTATCTATTAAAATTAATGTTTAAGACGCCCAAAGCGCGCAAATGATGCAGCAGCAGCAACAACCAGCTGAGGAGCCAAAGGTGCTTTTTACTCTTCGTCTTTCTTGATTTCTGCCTCAATTTCCCACGAAACGAAGCCAATCAGGCGGCCGTTTTGTTTCCCATAACTGGCTCAATCCCAATTTCTCCCATTCTCAGGCGAAGCCAACTCGGAAACGGACGCGCAAGGCTCCAGCCAATCCGAAGGGCGCCAAGAAGGGAGGAGTCCCTGCTACCTCCAGCCCCGCCCCCTCAGCCCCCTTCGTCTCCCCACAAGGCATCCCACCACAAGCCGTAAGTGATGGACAGTAATCAGACCTTGTCTTCTCTCCTATCGTCGCTCTCCGAGAGCGCCGCAGCAGCTGCCTTGCTACCGTTAGCACCAGTGCTGCAGCCACTGCCCGTCTCATTCATGGAAGCCCTTGGGCCCACTCTCACCTCCACTAGACTCTTCCCCCTCCAGGGCATCAATGTAATGAAAGTTCCTCTCCTCGATTAGATTGGTTCCAATATTGGGGGATGAGAGTTGTTTGTTGATTCATGTAATCTCTTCAGATGCACTATCAAGGAATGCCCGAAGTCTACGTCGTAGGCGAACCGTCAATGCTGGGAGGAGAGTTCCGAGAGGTACGATAGTCACATTCGATTCCTCAGTAATCAATTCATGAAGGAAATTGGCTAGTAGTCATAGAGTACGATTTCCTCCTTCAATACACTCTGATTAGTATCAATACACGCAATCAGCGTTTGATGAAATCTCGATATTAGCATTACGAAATCGAAGGAAGATGATACGAATGATATCATTTCAGGACGAGCGAACGATCGATAAGATCGAGAACCCGAACTACGACCCGAACGCCGCGATGCGACCGCACCCTCCGGCCGGCACTCCCGGAATGATCGGCGCCCCGATGCCCAACGGACAGCCTTCGCTCGCTCAGCTGCAGGCGGCGCATCACGCGGTCCTGCTCGGAGGCGGGCCGAGTCCGCAGCAAGCCCAGGCTGCGGGACAGCCCCCTGCAGCCCATCCGCACGTCCATCTGGCGACGCTGGGCGGTCCCCACGGCACCATGGGTCCTCCCATGATGCCGCAGCAACAGCCCACGCAGCAGGGAGTGACGACACCTCCGAGTGCCGGAGGCATGCCCAACGGCCTCGCTCCGCCACCTCCCCCTGCCGGTGATTATCACAATCAGTTCGTTGCCCCCTACCCGCCACCCAATCATTTCAATAGACAATGAATACCTCATATCCAGCTTTCAATCCAATATCAAACCTCTTTCACTCACGGGTCTTTCCTATGTACCGCTCATGCAATCCTTTTCCTCAAGCACCTCAACCCCTCCTCTCCCAATGACTGGTGTCGGTCTTCCCTTTGCTCATCGTCCCATTGCAGGTTATGAATACCTGGGAGGATGGCCCCGACCGCCCCCGACTAACAACCATCTCATAGCCTAAACTGAAGTGATTCGCACGCCTACATTCACACAAGGTAACACTGCAATCCCTCCTCACAGCTTCTCATCTCATCCTTTCCAGGGCTAATTCCATCCCCATCTCATTCACTGCGTCACATGCGTCACATCGTCCCCTTTGTTCTCCCCTGCTTCTATCCCATCTTCCCTTCCCTCACTGCGCCTATCAGTTACCCCTAGCAATAACGACGATAATAATAATCGATATGTAAATAAGTCGAGACAGTATTATCCCCACACGCCTCCTTCACACTTATCCCATTGAGAATTCCGTACGATATCGAATAGACTACTCCGATACTTCTCCAATTGTTGCTATTACGAACCCACGAACCCGCTTGATCGATTGAGTCTCACGAAGCCACAACTACCCTCCATATACTATTGCTGCTATCTGTAACCCTATCTGAATCCAGTCCCTTGTCTTACCAATTAGCACCGTTTTCATTCATTGGCCATATAGTGTCATTCTGTCACCCCTTTCCTTCCACTTCCTTCCACACCCAAACAGATGATGATCACAAACAGAGCTCCGCCTGACTTCTTTTTATATTGTCGATTCGAATAAGCGAAAGAAATCTGATAAATTTATGAGAGTAATTATAAAGAATGGGCAAGATGTGTATACACATGGTAAATTTCGAGCACTTTTGGGCTATTGGAGGGGTTTTCAGTCTTCTCGAGGCCGTATTCATCCATAATCTCATTCTCAGCCACATTGGTGTGACGAGACGAGCGACCTCAGGTACGGTAGTCATCTCTTGCTATGGTAGATCAAAATCTACAGTTTCTGTTTTGAATCGATGCTAAATTATATTTTAGAAAAGGATATTGTTTCGTTGCAGTTCGAGGATACTGTAGTGCAATCTGAAAGATGTCCACGTCAGCTTACAGCAATTTCGATTTTGCAATCCATGCAAATCGTGCATGATCATCAATTTCTCTTGGTGACTAAAAGGAACATTGAGCAGAATCGTATCTAAAGGAGAGAATAGATCGACATTATTGCATCTTCCTCCCTATGCATTGATAGCACTTTACGAATCGGATTGGCGCTCTTCAGTGTCTTCCATTCTGCTTATCGAGTGCCATCTTTGCTCTTCAATCCTCATGGAAGCTACCGTAGCCCAATTCATTTGGGAATCGTCGTCTTCCCTCCCGGATCTTCGGAGTTTCCTATGGGACAGGTATGATTCTGCTGTTTCCCTGCCAGAGTGACCCATCCCCAACGCTTCTCCACCCCGTGAATCAGGCTGTTTGTCGTTTTGAGAGTGTTACTCGTGTTGTTTGCACAGTGTCGGACACGCACACAAGTCAGTGGTCCGATCGATTGAGAGGAGCAGCAACTTTCCTCCTTTCCTTCCTTCCTTTCATCCACTCTCCGAACAACACGTGTAACTATGCGCCCCTTGGCAGCCACTTCGGGATGTTTTCCTCGTTAGCAACAGTCGGAGCCCCTTGGCACAGTTTCACTGGGTGTTTGCTGTATTGTACGCTCCTCTGGCTCTTCTTTGACACCGTTTCACTGAATCAGCTGAGTATACACTTCGTTTCGATGGGGTACTAGTAGGTCAATCCTAAGGAAGATTTCTTGTGACTGGGGCGTCTGACTTCTACTAGACGATGATTAACGGACCTCTAATTGGTCTGGATCTCTTCCCATGGCATAGTTGAAGTGCTCAAGGGAGGCGGAGTATCATGTGATGTATGCGACTCGTGATGCACTACTATGCTTCTCCATATCACCTTCCTTCATAACCTAGCGGAATTTCCTCTGAATTTCTAGCTTATGGGTTATAAATCTCATCATTCGGGGATGCAATCGACTCACCTTCCGGCTTTATTCCTCAGGGCGCAGAAACACATGGAGAGTGCCTCTACCCATTCAATTGTGTGCTCACTCCCCTTCCCTTCTCTTCTCTCTTCCATTTCTTCCCTCTATCTCTCGTCTTCTTCCATACTGATAACTCTCCCTCTGATCATGAGTCATCCCTATTTCTGGCTCAGGAATCACTCATCGATTGACTCTGCGCATACTGAAACGAGTCGACTTCTCCTCCATTTTTGAGTTGATCACCCGATTACGGACTACTTTTAACAAATCCCCTACTACTTGGGAGTAGATTCCAACCCAGTTACATCCTCTTCGTAAATGCTCTATTCATATACGTGGCATTTCCTCCCTCGGGCATGGAGAAGTCTATTAGCATACACTTCTCCTCTCTCCCTTACCTTTTGCGAGTCGCGAGTCCACGAATTTGTTGCTTTGTTTGCCCATGCACTTTCTCGAGTGAGCGGGTCTTCTTTCCCTTCCACATCTTTTCCTGACTCGACCAAGCTATTGATTAAGTATGGATGACGAAATCCCACCTCGTCTGCCACCTCGATACTCATCGCTGCCCAGGAGATCAAATGGAAAAGGTGAGCGGGAGATCAATACGAGCTTTTCGGGTTCGTAATTCCTCGAACCGTTTCAAAATAGAATTATGGAATTTTATTAAAAAAAACTAAAGTTCGAAGACAACTGAAATGCTTAAGATGATTCTAGCCGATTTCATTCATTTTCTATTCATTTCCGGAAATGATGAGCGAGTATCGCGCAATCTAAAAAAACAAATAAACGAACTAGTAAGTAAATTTTCATGATTCAGCAGCCCTCAATCAGTTCTATGACCAATCGGAACCTGGTCCGTCCATCAACCATTCATCCGTACCTCAACCATTCACAAGGTGAGCCTTCCATATGTTTTCGGTCCCCTTCCAAAAAACTGCGATGAGATCAGTTATCTCATAAAGGGAAGAAGAGAGAGAGTTAGTTCAGTGGAACTTGCTACACTTTCTCTACTCTCTGCAACCCTACTCCTTTTCTTTACTCATTTCAACGTTGTTGTTCATAAATGTAAACTCGTGCCATTTCAGAGACTACCACCATCAGTCTTCCTCTCGTTCTTTCTCCAATCCTCCGTACTCCAACGGCAGGCAGGTATGAGATTCACCTATTCGAACCTTAAGGACTATCGATCCATTATCAGAGAATTTTTATTTTTCTGCTGCTCTCAGCTTTCTCTCCTCGTTACTATCTCGATCGACTCGAGATTGTCACACTCAGAGAACATTAGCTGTGCTCGGCACACGAGTTTCTTCTCTTATCCATCGATGGATTGCCAAATGTTCCTTCAAAGAGGCTAATCATCATACTAGATCGCCTTTTGGCCTCCATCTTAAACAACGCGTTTCGTACAGTTTCTAATTATTAAATGGCGTTGATCTTCTTTCTCAATTATTCTTTCAGCTTCCTTTGACCTTTAATTCACGCCTCCTTGCGTGAATTAAAGCGCCATGTGCAGTCACTTCTCAGATTTCTGTTTGATTCATTCTTTGCCCTCTCATCTTTACTCCCATCCTCTTCTTTTCCCTGGATCTCTGACTCGGTAGACAGATTGAGAAAGACCTTTCTTCCTGTTCATCTTTTTAGTCCAGTCATTCAATCCCCCCTCCTCAACCAAATAAGCCTCCATCAAATGAAGGACTCGATTTCAGTCCAACTTCGAATCTCAACGACGAATGGGTAACGGCCACTCATCACACGTGGGAGAGGAGCGAATGGACGAGCGGAGGGATTGGATGCAGCAGGCTCCGCCCACTCAGCAGCAGCTACAGCAGGGACAGCAAGCACCGGTCAGTTGTACAATTTTTATGAGCTTAGGGATTCTTATTGAGAATGGTCAGTGTCATCTCTCTGTAGTTCTTATCACTCACTATCAGTGCGATCGATCGGATGAGCTTTATAATAGGCTACAGTATTCTCTGCCCAGTCATTCATTTTTCTGCATCTTTCGTCGCTGCGTTTTAGCAAAAGCCCATAAATTGCATCTCTTCAATGTGAGTATACTCTTGTCGGATAGAGTAAGAGCACTTTCAGAGCAGAAATATCTTGTCGCAGTGCGTTAGGGATATCGAGAGTAACGTATCTCTTCATTACCCGTGCTTTTTCTCTTTTCATACTACTAGAAACAACGGAGAATCGAGAGATCTTTCGTTGCGCAGTTATTTCTTATGTGCATCCGTTCGAGAACATAAAAGAGCCAGTACCAATCGACGGAAAAGGACTGCATTTCCATGAATGAGAGTCGGTTTCTGCACTCAGTTTGATGAATCTACCCATTTTTTTCGATTTTTCAAAAATTTTCTTTTAAAAATAGCTTCAAAATAGCGAATAGCCCCACTAATGCTCTCAAGCTAACAAATCTGCCGTCAGTCTACCCGATTTCTTCATTACGAAATAGACAGAGGTTCCGTCACGATACTAATCTGGCTGAGAGGATATTTTTTAGAGAGAAAAGGGAAAGAGGAAGGGGTAATCATAGAAGATTGGATGCTACGGGCACGATAGCTACTGGGAAATTATGACGCCCAAGGCTATATTTCACAAATCACAGCTGTAGCCGCGATTCTTTTCATCCTACGATCAATTTCATTGGTTGAGAGAGAACGGCAAATTGAGAGAGTGTCAGACAATTCTTCAACACCTGCATTCGTCTCCGAGTAGTCATAGAAACAGGAGGGGAGATTGAAAGAGAGAGAGAGAGAGGGGAACATCGAGATTGATACTAGTAGTAGTGTCGAGCGTCCCTCTGTACTTTCCCTCTGATCTTCCCTTTTCGGCTTAATATTTGCATAATCAATTCCCTATATTCAGCATGCATTATCATTGTGTTCTTCTCCCGAGAGAGAGAGAGAGAGAGAGAGAGAGAGAGAGAGAGAGAGAGAGAGAGAGAGAGAGAAGGGATTGAAACCATTTTCTCGCTATCCATTATGCATAATCGTTCAATGATAAATAGTCGAGATCGGGAGTCGAGAAAAAAGTTTTCCCAGACTAGTTCATTTTTACAGTTTTTCGTTGAGAACATTTTTTGAATAGTTTTCTCCCCTGAAAAGTTGTTTATATTCACTCGATTTCAGCAGGTTCGACCTCCATCCTCAGCCACCAATCGTCGTGCCGAGCTCGAACAAGCCGCCGAACACTCAGTCCTTCCCGAAGGTTGGTCGTTCTCTGCATTTTCGAAAACATTTCCCTCCTAAAGCCGACTCTCTCCCTTCCCCATCCACTATAGGCAGCGGAGAGAAGAGAGAAAGAGGGAAGTGAGAGAGCAAAGCCGAATCGGGATCGAAAACATCCCGTGACTTCTCTCTCGGCGCCTTCTCACTTTCTCCGAATCCACGTTGCCTAATTGGCTGCTAATGAGACATCCACTCTCTAATTTGCCAGCTCTATTGCTAGTCAGAGAGTCGAGAGAACAGTGATAACCGCGAGAGTTAGAAACTAAAGTCGAAAACATCCCCAGGTCCGCCAGTGAAGGAGCCGAAAAGGAAGAAGTCTCTGAGGGTTCGATTCACCTCCTATCTCTCATTCACTATCACTGCCATTGTAGAGACACTCAACGGTACGATTTTGTACTTTCTCCCGAGATTTATTATGGAAAAATCAAAATTTTAAGCAACGAAGGCCCCCTTTTTGAGAATTCCGATAGAAAAAACAACCATACTCTTCCTCTACAACACCCCACAGTCCCCCTGACCCCTCTACCAAATCATTTGATAAGATGAGAGAGTGAGAGAGCGAATCGATAATTCCCCCTCAGATGGTCAGAATGGGCCACGTGTCAAATGATGGGGCGCGAGTGTTCTTTCCCCTTCCTTTCCTTCCTCCAATGACTCATTTCAGGAACACGAGACGAGAATAACAAGATCAGAAGGGAGAAGAAGGCACGTATTTTCTCCCCCCGAATAATTCCTCATTTCCCCCGCGCATCTTCTCATCTCCTATTCCCCCGTCTATTCCGCTCCATTTGATATACTGCTGTAGCGAATCTCCAATCTGCAAGCCGATTCTTGATGAGAGGATGCCTTATTAATGATAGGTTGAATCCCAATCGTGACGAGAGATGGCCAATTGGAAATTCGAACGAGCTATCCATCTCATTTCCCATTCGTTTCCCCCGCAATTTCTTTTCTCGGGGTTCAAAAAGGGGGGAAATTTCAGCTGTTCGCGTGTCCACTCTCACGTTTTTCGTTTTTTTTGGACATTTGAACTTCATCTTCTATTAAAATAGCCCCACATCCATTCAACTTTTCCTAGAATTTCAAAGAAGGAAACCCTAAATCTCTCCTCCGTTCTATGTCTTCTCTCTTGGCGCCACTGTTTTGGCTAGTTGTGGTTTTCTCGACTCTTTTCACTCCTCTCCTCGATACTTCATCCTCTTCCCTATTTGAATCTCGCGCCTGCCTTCTTCCATCCTCTTCGCCATCTCTCGTGTGTGCCCTATTCATCTTTTACGCCTCCGGAATGAGAATGAGATGGGTAAAAAAGGAGAGAAGAGAGAGTGGCAGGTCAGCGGAATCAAGCGGAGAGATCGTGGGGAGTGGAGAGAGTGGCGAGGGGGCGAAGGGAGAGGGACGGGGATGGAGAGGATTGAGAGGCACTTTCGAGGGGGGAAGGGGGTAGTAGTAAGAGAGAAAGGCGTTCTCTCGTATCGTTCTCCCTTTCTCTGGTCCTTCATTCCTTCCTTCCTTCCTTCTTCCTTCCTTCTTTCTCCTCTTGTTTCTCCTTACTTACTACTCTTCGGTTCTCTGTTTCCACTCACGTGTCCATTCGAGAATGCCTCAAATTAGCTGTCATGTGGCATAGTAGCACGTGCAATCAGTATAGTCGTCCTTATCAATCGCTCAATCGATATTTCCTCCTTTTGTAGGCCCAGCAACGCGCCTCCGTTCCCAAACGGACACAGTCGCTCACTCGAATCGATACGAGAGCAGTCGAGGAGGGGGTAAGTCGATCGATCGATTCTGAGTTTGATTAGTTTATCGATGATTCATGGAGGATACAGTTGTTTATGCTAGGGAAGAAGCATAGTAATTGTACACTTTCTGACCAACCACTAGCTTCAGTGACGTCACTAATTGATATCTCATCAATTCATTGTAGGTCCATCGACGGACCCAGTCGGTGCGAGCTCCATCGAAGAAGAAGGAGGAAGAGGAGGAGGAAGCTCCTTTCGATATGCGGTATTGTCTCCGCGGAGACAAGAATGAGCGGGTTAGCTTTTCTGTCTCTCTGAATTAAGCCTATTACATCTCGTCTACGGAATCTGTCAGACGAAAATGGGATTTTAGATAGATTAGTGTGATGTTTCCCCTTTAGGAGGATACGGTATCGAGAGAGCTTGGGTGTACGGTATCATCATGTGGGAGTTTGGAGACTCCATAACAGAAATAAGTGCCATAAATTTGTAGTCGTCGCGTGATCGGAGGCGTTTTTTTGCTCAATTTCCTTCAAAAGAGTACAAATTGGGATGAATTTAGAATGATTCACGAGGTTTCTTTCCAGAAGGAGGTACGGTAGAGAGCATGAGAATACGATTGCCAGTTATAATTGTTCCTTCTGCAAACACTATCTATTTATGGATACCGTAGTTTTGTCAGGTGGTTTACGTTATCAGGAATAAGTGTCTGAATTGTCCTGTGAACGCGTAATAGGAGGCGCTTATTTGTACCAACAAGAGTTTAATCGGGCTAACTTCAGAACGATGCACGAGTGGGCAAACGGGGTCTTCCCAATCCGGGCAATACCTGCTTCATAGCTTCTGCTCTTCAGGTTCGTTGTGCGGTTCCTAAACTTTTAACGTATCCACAAAAGCCTCCCAATGCTGTCAATAGCACTGATGATTCATTCTTGAGTAGTCATCTCTCCAATCAGTAATCTGATCCATTGCAGGCCATGTATCCCGTCCTCGCCAAGATGTTCAGCGAACCTCTGCCGGTTAGTTATCGTAAACATCGGAAGAAAGGGTGTTGTGCCCATATGCATCCTTTCTTCTTCCTCCACCCAAAGAAACAAAGGGCCTTATCCTCGCAGAATGTGTTAGTTGCTTCCCCGAGGTGTCCTTTGTGAGGAGGGAAGAAGGATGGGAAGGATAACTGCCAATTTAGGCTTCGGAAAATCGAGATCTGGAGGTTCTCAGACAGCTCTTCATTGCAATGGAGAGAGGCACGGTACGAAACTTCTAACTAAAAGTAGCGAATAAACTCAAACGTTGCTCCTATTTCTCCTCCTGAAGAGTAGCTGCAGATGAAGCGTTGAACTAAGTAGACGTGCATCTATTCAGGAGGTCAGCGTCAATGAGGCTTGGTACTTTTTCGTTCGGCTGTATCATCAATGGCACAAGGCTGTCAAACCAGGAGACCAGGAGGTCAGATTTCACTCTAAAATTATATTTAAACAATTTCTCAGTATTTTTAGCAATCTTCGTTTTGACCAATTCTGTTTTGTTGCATTTATTAACAATAATCACTCATTCATCTCTTACCTGGGGTGAAGGGACAACGCTGTAAATTTTATTATTAGTTTCTTTCGAAATATCGAATTTTTTATGTTTTAGGACGCTGCTCTCGCATTTGGATGCATTCTCGAGAGTGTTCATGAGAAGACGAGACGATTCAAGACTCCCCCAACGGAAGGAATGGTTGGTCAACTTTCGATATGATTCATCCTTTTTATTGTCTTATAATATTGCTGCACAATCATGTTTCGCAGCTTCTACACCTCAGTGCTCAAGAGGCATTCATGATGATCAACCAAGCGGAACGTAACTCTCCCTTCTACCATATCCTCGACTCGATCGTTAGTTGGACAATTGTTTTATGAATTTATTACTTTTTCGGTAACATTCTTCAGAGCGGGACTAACATAAATATTGCAGACACAAACTGCAATGATCTGCCTCAAGTGTGGTGCCACGTCCATCAAATTCGACAACCAAATCATCATGCCTGTCAATTTCCCGCCTGCCAACCAGTAAGATATATTTATTATGATATTTTTATCAACCACTCCATGCTCAGGCGCATAACAATCGAAGAGATGGGTCCGATCAAAGTGAGCTACGTTCGCTGGACTGGAGGCAGATGCCAGAACTTCAAGGCCAATCTTAAGTGAGCCTATTCTTCAAGTTGGGAAAGAAATTGATAGAAAAAATTAATTTTGCAGCCGATTCTGGTTCAATCTCAATCCGTCGATTGGAGATCTGAAGGATCAACTCTACGACCATGAGTTGATCCATCCCTTCGATCTGACTCGGGTACGCAACTATTATTTATTTATTAATATTCATAACCCTTCCAGACCGAGGTCTTTGTTCATGGAAACAACTCATGGGAGCATCTCGATCAACAGGACTCAAACATCCCTGGGTGAGGTTTTCTGTCACATACTTCGACTAATCCCGTGGATTCAGATCCCGAACTGGTTTCAATGAGTACCTCACCGCAGTGGAATTTCCCTATCACTTGGATAATCAGTTGGTCATTCTTCTCTCTTATGGACAGAAGACCACAACCGGCCTATCGTCTGTGTAAGTTTTCCTTAGGTTTTATTGATTTCTCCAATTATTCAGATCCTGATGTCAGCCAAAATTAGTTATTGTCTCAGAATTCATCTATCTCTTTCAGTGCTGACGGTCCTCTGTTCTTCATTGTCCGCCTGAACGGATCTATGCAAGATCTGAGAGAGAAGATTCGCGAGCAGCTGAGAGCTTATCATCCCTACAATGCGGATATCTTCATCGTAAGCCTCACGTTTTCTTTGCAACAATCAATGAATTCAATCTTTAGAAAACCGAGCGAGACCCAAGAGTCGGCGGATTCGTTCCTGACACATATGAGGTATTACTTTTTTGAAATTTTTATAATACAACATTTCCAGCGTCTTCCATCCGACCTCATCTTCAATCAATCTGAGCTCATTATCCACAACATGACCGTGCTCAAGTCCCTCTATCCTCATCTGCCCAACTTCATCCGACTCTGGTGCACCTTCGACCAATCGATGTAAGTCGCGCTCCCTGCCCCATGTTCGCTTCTGTCCCTAACTTTCGCCTCTAACCAATGTGCTTTGCAATTTTGTGTTGCCGAAACAAGCCCCGACCACCTTCTCCTCCCTAATGCAGTCGTGTCGATGACAGCTACGACGCCGTGTCTCTCCATCGAAGTGCAGTCAATCAGAGAAATGCCAAGAAGTACAAGATGCACATCGACATTCCTTACGTCCTCAAGGTATGAAGGAGTACTGTAGAGTGACTGGGATACGGTAGGGTACTGTAGAATGACTCAGGATACGGTAGGGTACTGTAGAATGACTCAGGATACGGTAGGGTACTGTAGAATTACTCAGGATACGGTAGGGTACTGTAGAATGACTCAGGATACGGTAGGGTACTGTAGAATGACTCAGGATACGGTAGGTACTGTAGAATGACTCAGGATACGGTAGGGTACTGTAGAATGATTCAGGATACGGTAGGGTCCTGTAGAATGATTCAGCATTCGTTCGGGTACTGTAGAATGACTCAGGATACGGTAGGGTACTCTAGAACTACTCAGGATACGGTAGGGTACTGTAGAATGACTCAGGATACGATAGGGTACTGTAGAATGATTCAGGATACGGTAGGGTACTGTAGAATGACTCAGGATACGGCAGGGTACTGTAGAATGGCTCAGGATACGGTAGGGTACTGTAGAAAGACTCAGGATACGTGAGGGTACTGTAGAATGACTCAGGATACGTGAGGGTACTGTAGAATGATTCGGGATACGGTAGGGTACTGTGGAATATTCAGGATACGGTAGGGTACAGTAGAATTATTCAGGATACGGTGGGGTACTGTAGAATGACTCGGGATGCGGTAGGGTACTGTAGAATGACTCAGGATACGGTAGGGTACTGTAGAAAGACTC
>LS499655.1:384683-459122 GCA_900490845.1 Pristionchus japonicus
GAATGACTCAGGATACGTGAGGGTACTGTAGAAAGACTCAGGATACGTGAGGGTACTGTAGAATGATTCAGGATGCGGTAGGGAACTGTAGAATGAGTGCGGATTCCTCTAGGGAACTGTAGAATGACACAGGATACGGTAGGGAACTGTAGAATGACACAGGATACGGTAGGGTACTGTAGAATGACTCAGAATACGGTAGGGTACTGTAGAATGACTCAGCAAACGGTGGGCTGTAGTTTTACCGAAATGAATCTCCGCTACTTGCAGTGCCACTTCCAAGAGGAGGGCGTCAACTGGCGTTGTGAGCAGAATCACACGGACGCGAGACAGATGGGAAGCTACTGCCACGTGGCAGAGTACATCTTCCTCCAGATCAGAAGGACCGACTTCAACCAGCATACAGGGCCTGATGGAAAGATATACTATGTGAGATCCTTTCACTGATTGACTGACAAAAACACCATTTCAGACTACGAACAAGGCGAGTGAGAGGGTCTACCTTCCCACTCTTATCGATCTCGCTCCCGTCTTCCGCAAGGAGTGGACACAGATGAACCAGATGAAGCAGTAAGCAGTTACATCAGACTACAGTATCCCAGCCTTCGTTACCGTAATGCCTACCGTAACCCTGGTGTTGTTTAGCTTCGACACTCCTCGTGCGCATCGTTCCCGAATGATGTACGAGTTGGTCAGCACGATTTCCCATGAGGGAAGCTACGACATCATGGGACACTACACGTACGTTCAAAGACTGATTTCGAAATGGATGGTCTCGATTCTAACAACTTACTTGCAGGACGTTCGTGTACAATCCGGAGACGAACTCGTTCACAAAGTTCAACGACGATCGAGTATGTTTCATTTGTTTGCACTTTCGTTTGACCAACCATCGGAGAAATAGCCAAACCAGTTGTTGCATATTTTCATTTCTATCTTTGCAGGTGAAAGACGGTGCCAATCCCGATCTCATCCACATGGTTCCCTACGTCGTGGTTTATCGTTGCAAGCAGGAGGCAACCTTCGCCGACGTGAACTACAACCTCGTCAGTCTCTCTCCTTCCTTGGAGGAAGTCTACAAAGCAGCCGAGAGAAAGGCCGAACGGGCGGATCGTGAGACCGAGAGAGCCATCGAGATGCCTGGCACCAAGGTGATTTGAGCTTCCTCTTTCTTCAGCAATTATAACGATTCAGATAAAAAATCGATAAACAAATTCACATTTTACAGTATCGCCAGAGCAAGGGCAAGGGCAAGGTGAAGTTCGACAAGTCGACGGAGCCCAGATACCATCCCGATCGTCCGCCTGCCGATCTTAAGGGAAGCAAGAGAGGCAAGAAGCCGAAGAAGTGAAGAATCTTGAGATTCAGACCCCTCTATGTATTCATTGCCTATTTGCTTCCGTTCTTACCTTCCTTTATGCATCAACTAACTATCATTACATAACACTTTCCTAGTATGAGATTATACCCACATTTCATCATGTTTACATATTCCTAATAATTCCTGAACTACTTATGTCCCCAAATTGGCTCTTTTCCACCTATGCTGAGTATCCAACCCGATTATACTATACTTTCGTTCAGTGAAGAAGTAGTGAACTGATTCTCCATAACCCCTGAATTTAATTAATTTCCCAATTCGTTTTGTTTCATCTTCCTTCCTTCTCCTACCTATGATCATCACACAATTCAATCCTCCCATATGTTTTTAATAAGTTTTCTCAAATATCCTTGGTTCAATTTATTCTTATTCTCATCGTCTTCTATTTTATGATGTGCTTCCCATTGTCCTATTGTGTGCATCCATTTCTCTCTCGTACTGCTGAAGGAGAACAGGCAGCACTAACAGTGGAGGAAACGATCGACATCCCTCTACCGATCATTTCGTTGTCCACTCCTGTGTTAGCCTGCTCTCTGGCAGTAACGATACCTTCCCTATCCAACTTCTGTGTGAATTTCGTCCATATTGGTGTCTGAATCCCCGTGTCCTGACTTGACAGTGTTCGCCTACGGTGTTTCATTAGCATCCCAACAACTCTGACAATGAGCCCGAATTCCCCACTATTTTTTGTGCAAGCCGTGTTCGATAGGTGTGCAGAAGGTATTCTGAGAGTTACCATACTCTTCGATAGCTACCATACTCTTTGTTGGTTACCGCACTCTTGAAAGTTGCTGTACTCATCGTTTACTGGCATATTCTTCCCCAGAACCCGTGTTCCGTACTTCACTGCTGAGTGTGCCGTGTCTGATAGCATCGCGATAGCTCCCATAATCGTCGATAGCTACCGTATTCTTTGATAGTTACCGTACTCTTCGATAGTTACCGTACTCTTCCATAGTTACCGTACTCTTCGATAGATACCGTACACTAAGATAGATACCGTATCCTGATTATGTACTCTTCGATAGATACTGTACATCGATCATCGTTCTTAGTATCATTGACATTCATCACCCATTTCAGCCTCTTAGATTACTTTCTAACGTCGATTTTATGTCTGTAGTGTATTCCTAATTATCTAGAACCATCGAGTTCAATCTAGCACCATCATCTATCCGTAGGTGCCAAGTTACCAGTACACATTGTTTCCTTCCAGCGTATCTCTCTCTTTTCCGATCCATCTCTCGCAGCGTTAGTCCAACTAGCGTTTTCTGGTTTCTGTATACTGTTCCTTCTATGAACCCATGCTTTCGTATTGTCTCACGCGTTCATGTACGTCTCAGTTCCTTCATCCATTCTATTCTATCAGTATCCACCCCTTTTCTCTGACTTGTCAGGTATTCGCTTACCACCTTCTTGTCTTCCATCCAACCATCCCCGTTTACGTACTACGCATCAACAACTTTATTATCGAGTCCACATTGTGAACATTGTATTTGTGTATAGATAAAGAGTGTGTACATACAATCAAAGAGGAAGCTCGTCATCAGAGAGAGACGATTGGGGTGAATATGCGTCTTGGAAATCCGATCAAGTCACTCGAGATTAACTGACAAGTAATGTTCCAACTCTCTTTCCTTTTAGATATTCAGGAATGGGAGTTCAGAACATCACTTTTTCAGTATGGTTACCGGACAGACGCTAGTTATGTAAAGAAAGCGACAATACAACCGAGAAACCGAGCGGGCTTTTTACATGCAAATGTGTGTGGGGAAAAGCTTGGGAACGATTCGAGATCAATGAACGAACTGAGTCGGCCTCGTAAACCTTGTGTGGTGTGGTGTGTGATCATAGAGGAGTGCACGGAATAAGTTAGGAATGGGTAGATGGGGCGATATGGGGACGAAGGTTCCTGTCTACTGAGTGGGAAGGCAAGATGAAGAGGGTGGGCGTAGACTACGGTAGGTGGGATTACGGTAGGGGCGAGAGGGACGGTTATTAGGTCACAAGTTGAGGTTCTCGTTGAACTTCTCGTTCACTGCCTCGATTGTGATCGTTGTCTTGGGGGAGAGGGGAGGTTCGGAGGAGTTGGAGAGAGTTCGAGACGTCTTCCGAATCAATTTCTTGAAGTACTTGCGCAGTCTGAAATAGTTGAAATTATGAAGAGGATCTTTTCGAGGTTTCAAGCTTCGATCAATCAAATTACCTGCTAGTGAATGCGATAAATACAAAGGCGTTCACAGTCGTAGATCCGAGGGAGAGAATGATGGAGATGTGCGAATGAAGATAGTCTCGCCTGGAAGGAATGTATGGTTCAATTTTATTACTAATGATCCTTTTTTGGATTTTTTTCTTCCTGATGTAGAAAGTAAGCGTGGGCTTCAGTAATTTACTACAACTTTAATAGCAGCAATTTGTAAATGTTTCTCATCCTCAATTTTGATTCCTTGAATAGAAACTATAATGCTTCAGAGATTTATCCTGCGTAGGTTGAAATTGCATGCAAAATTGTTTCAGAAACGTTTCAGAAATTTGAAAATCATGATTAGTGCATGAAACAAAATAGTTCATGGAATCTATCCGCGTAGGCTGAGATCCCCATCAAATTGCCGCAATTTCGATGATGTTTCTCATGGCCAATTTTCCCTCGTGCGTTTTCTGCGCGTGAGAAGTTCTCATTAGCGCAGCCACGAACGTCATGAAAGATTCATACTCGGAAGAATTGGAGATCCACCCAGAAGTATTCATTCATTCAGGCTACTCATTCAGACTCTTTTCTGCATGAAATGTGCGGTGACCCTCACGTTCGGAGTAGGGAATCTCTCCGAGCCCTCTCCGAGATCTACCGTATGCATTGAGTTTTTCTAAGAACATCTTTTCCACAACACATGGATGGTAAAATCCTCTAAAAAAACTCCTAACAGCCGTAACTCTACCTGGTCGGACACTGGTGCTGCAGCAGCAGCTGCCACTTCCTTGCAATCGTGAACAACTGCATCGAGTGGAGGGCCATGTACATAACGATGATGATGACGATCGAGATCGTCGCACGAAGTTCCTGTGGCTGAGATTGGACGATTGCAGGGGCACTATTCTAGGTGTTGTGCATTTACTAACTAATGTTGTGCGTCATTTATTTTTATTGAAGTAATATTCGTTATTTTGAGCACTGAGACCCCTCGTGATTCGTGAACCCCTCGAGGAACTAACGACCTGCCTCTGAACCTGAACGTTGTTCGGAACGACGTCGTAAAACCAATGTCTTGAGTTCTTGAGTTCATTGCCCCGTGAACAATAAATGTCTGAGCGAACCCTACTTTCATCTTTTCGTGACTTACCTAGTCTATCAGACAACGCCAAAGATCAAGTGAAAAATTAGAGCATTACAGATCGGGAAAAACCTTGGAATTCTGAAGTTTTCATGATCTTTCGCTCTTTCAAACTAATCAAACATCAAAAGAGCTAAGACCGATTCTGAATACCTGTTTCCTCTGCTTGAATCCGTTGGTGAGTGGTTGCCTCGAGCTGAATCTGAGAAGGCGACCGCTCATCGGGATGGTTCGACTGCAAAATGAGGAAGAGGTTACTCACGAATTGCCCTTGAGCGCGATTGTCTTGTAGTTGAACCTGCGAGAGCGGAAGATCTCGTAGAGAGTCAGCAGAGAGAAGACGGACATCCAGAGGAAGGGAATGATATGGGACACGAGTGGATCGATGATTGAGTGGTAGATCAATCGATAGTTCGACAGTCTCTGCGATGATACTGTATCTATCAATAGTAGGATGCTACTGTACCTCAGTTGCCCAGGCCTCATTGACGATTCGGAACATTGGTCTCCACTTGATCTTGAGTTCCACGGCGAAAATGGGGACTCGGAATGCCAGTAGGAATATGGACATGCCGATGAGCATCCATCGAGCCATGCAGACTGTGTCCTTGAGACGAGCCTCCACTGGTCGAGAGATCTGACAATTTAACAAATAGCTTAAAAAGTATGTACATTTACAAGTAAATGTGGATCCAAATTGTACTTCACCCCCACACTACACTGGTACATTGCTCCTGGTCACTTCATCTGCTGCACGGAACAAGAAGTTCTCCTATTTCCCTCACGATTCGTCATGCTTGACCAGTGGAGGAGGGTCGTGACATTCAGGATGCGGATCCTCTTTCACACTAAAGTCGGCCTGCCGTTCTCTGGTTCCATGGACTCTTTAGTGTCCTATTTAGTTCCCTAAGGCTATTTCGAAATGCCCCATCCATTCAATCTTCTAGTTCGAGAACCAATACTTTCGCACAGTGTGAGACACGTTTTTGCCAGTCCTAGTCGTAGAATATTGGCATCGGCTATTGTCAAAGGGCGTTGAGCGTTGTAGTTTTTCACAAACAGAAGAGATTGCGGAAATTTTTGGAACCAGACAGGGCTCTGAAACTTATTGATAGATTCAAACTACGGTACCTTCCAGTATCGATGAGCTGAGAGTGCGGCGATTGTCCATACGTGAAGGGTATTGATCGTCAGTTGTAACCTGATATTTAATTAATTGAGCAAGATTAATTATTATCAGACCCTTCTTTTGTCTTCGAGTGCTTTCTCTTATTTTCTTTCTCTTTATCTCATCTCGGATCTCATTTCGCATAATGCGATTTAGTAATGGAACCCGATCTATTTTGGCAAAAGCCACTCGGATTCCGATCCAGTTACTGAACACGATGGCCTATTTCAGTTCTCGGGTCTTCCCCGGGTGCGTAGTGGTCATTCCTGAGACTCGGGAAGAGAAACAGAGATTTCGGGGTCGAAAGGGGTTGCGATGTATGCAGTAAACAGACTCTCGAGTGGTCATTTGAACGGACTGAGACACGTGTGGGAATCCCTTGTTCCCCTTTAGCTTCAATCCACTCCATTCACATGACTCAGAGATCATTCGGTGGCTATTTATCGGTTCAGAATGTCACGAGATTGTTGAAAACAGAGTGATTAGCGTTGGGAATGTTGAGAACGTGCCAAACCTCGGAGTAATCCGTTCCCAGAAACGTCTTTCCCACATGCAAGGAGTGTAGAAGAAGTGCTCTTGCGAGTGGTGGTAATCGCAGACGGAGGGAATCAGCACGGACGAACTGAATGCATGACTTTGACAGTTTACTGCCTTATCACTGGAACATTCTATTTCAGAAAAAGACAATCATGAAACTATTCGAAAGATCATGAAGTCTGTTCTAAAATGGTATCACTCATTCACTACTTACGCTTGAACGGTCAACTGGGCGATATCTAGGTAGAGGAGAGCTTGAAGATATACGAAGACTCCAGAAGTAATGCGTGGAGGACGATAGAGAAACACCTGAAGAGATCTTTGACTTCATGGTCAATAATCTGATTTCAGTAATCTAATTGAATTAGCTACCGTACACCCCCGAAGTAAAGCACCAAACAAGATTTACGATGCAACAGTTCTTTCCCATTGTCCCGAGTTCTTTACTTGGTCTGGTTCGCATAAATAAAATCGCGTGGTCTAAACGTTTCTTTCATCCTCTCCCTCTGCTTTATCCCCGACCCCGCTATCCAAATGCCCACTCTCCCCCATACTCCAAACAATTCACACACACACAGACAGGAGTGTTTGCTGATATGAGACGGTTGTGTGATGGGGTGAGAGAAGAGATCAGTGAATGAGAGAGGGAGGGATGTACTGACCCCTGATGAACATGCATCTCGAGCAATAGCTAGAAAGGACTCATAAAGGGTACTTGAGATTCAGTGAGGTGGTCATTTCTCGCGTCCAGTTTCATCTGCTATTCCCTCTCAGTTTCATCATGAAACGTGCCGTTTTCCGGGGCCCTCAGGCGTTTTCGTATATGAGTGACGACTCTCCCACTCACTTCACCCATCCCTCTTCCTGATTCATAATTTGCAAGGGTGCGCCACAGTCTGAGTTGGCATTCTTCCTTTCCCCCATCCCTATCACTGCTCTCTAATCCGAAAAGGTCACGAATGCGCACGAATCTTCCCATGCTCTTCCCTTAGGCCATATATGGGAACGGAATTCCTAAGATGACCATCGGAACCCTCGGCCCACTGTGAGAAACATGAAGGAGCACAGTGAAATTGGAGTCGACGTAAGCCTGGCCCCTGCATTTCATGCCCCCTCCGAATTCCCTCTCTCACGACTATCGAAATCGTCCCCCTTTTTTTGGGCCGCTCGAGGATTCCTGAGTGTTGCAATAGTACGAAACTCACGACCGGCAATTGGAAACCCCTGCGAGAATGACCGGAGAACCGCATCTATTCCTCAGCTCAATCCTTTTTTCACATGGTCACTCCCTCAGCACGAAAAATGGATTACGGCTTGTGGTCAAGAGGGTGAGAGAAAAGAGCAACGTACTAGGCAATGAGAGAAGGAGGAAGGAGAGCTGTATAGTCCATATAAATCACAGGCGCCAGTGGCTATTTAGGATAGAGAGAAAGGTAGGAGGAAGGCTAGTGTTGCACATATCGTAAAGCTGATCGAGAGTAAGTAGAGAGTAGATCAGATAAAGAATCCGAAATTCCGAAATATCCCTCGAATCCCAGGCGTTTTATTGACAAATTGCGTGAGAACGGTGCGAACGCTTACGGCGAGCAGCTGGATAGACAGAGAACAGAGGGAGATGGAAATGGATGATCGGAGATGATGAGGAGAGGAGGAGGGTACGGTAGAGATAAAGATTGCGCAGTGGAAATGGATCAAAATAGCTATCGGAGAGAGTAGACCAAAGATCAGATGATGAAGTGACAGCAACTAACCAGCGCCAGAAGGTTGACGATCAGTCCCGCTATCGTGATCGGAAGGATGATGATGTGGGAAAGTCTCATCAACTCAGCATACAGTTCCCAATCATGAGTCTTCGGGTCGTGAAAGCACATCACGGCTCCCCACCATTGCGATTCGTCGTGGGCTGTGCCATTGGCCTGAATATCGAAATTCGATCAATAAGAAATCAATACTCGAATGATCAGAGTACCGTAGTATACCGTACCTCGCTCTGGACGGTAGGTTGGGCTCCCGGCCCGGCCGTGAACACTAACTGCATGTTAATCGACGGAGGATCGATGGAGCAGAATGAGCATCAGATCAGCAGCAACTTGAAAGGATGATGTCACGCAATGTGAAAAGAGATGGAAGAAGCAATATTACGAGTGTGAAGTGAAAGGGTTTCAAAAAGTATCCATTCTTCCCCTTGAGGGGAGGGACAGAGGGACACAGTCCACGCGCGTGATGATTATGCAAATATACGCGAAACACTTTCACCCCTCTCTTTCTCTCCCTGAATAAACCCCTCTCATGGTATAAAGTGCGGTGAAACTGTTGATGATTGTACAGGAGGGAACCGTTGATCAGTCTCCTGAGGAATGTTGAACTGTGCATGCGCCAAAAAGTTAGTATCTAACAGTCAACAGATAGTACTGTAGCGCATCTGACCGTCCCCTTATACAGTATCCGCTCTGGGGAAAGTCACAATAATAAGAGAAAGAAATCTGAGAGTAATATGACCATAGTAGGAATGGGGATGGACTGGGAGGAGAGGGGAGAAAGGGATATTGGGGGAGGAGTTACGGGAAGAGGAGAAGGAGGAGGAAAATTGAGGGGCGGAGAAAAGAGACTGACTGATAGTGGACGAACGAAGGGAAGAGGAGAAGCTCAGAGAAGAGGGAAACATCGAAAGTAGTGTGGTCTTATCCAATTAGTAGATTGGTCATTACGGCATAAATGGGTTAAACGCTTGAAACAATCGCAGCTATACAAAGCAAAGTAATTGCTTTGCTCTCTCCAGAAGTCAAATCGGGAGACAAGAGACAGAATAGTAAAGAGAAGTTGCCTCAGAGATTTCAACTTTTTGCTCTTCTCTGGTCGTCTCACTTTTTCCCCTCCACGAATGGTTTGTCACGAAAGTAAACAACCTGATAAAAACTGGGCGGAAATGGAAATGCACTCTGACTTTCTGACTGTTTTAGTGCATCCGCAGAATTATTTCCGTACATACATTCCTGGCGATTCTGAGAAGACTCTCGAGGTCGTTTGATGTTGAGATATTTGATCGTTGTTCGTTAGTGGGAATGTTTTGAGAGTCATGACGAAACATTTGGCTAGCAAGAAGAGCATCGTAGGCTAATCTCGTTACGAGAGTTGAGGAGATAATGGAGGAGAAGGAAGAGGGAAACAACACATATGTTGAAGGAGGGACGGGGCTAAAGGGCGAGGAGTACAACGAGAAAGCATCTCGAAATTAGCTTGTTATTTCACGGCTCTCTAATCTCGTGAGAGGACGAGCGTGCACGGGAAGTAATGCAGAAAAAACGTGAGACATCGTGCAAATCGAAGAGACAATCACTTAGAGGAAAAGATACTACGAGGATACGCAAACTGTTGAAAGCACACAATAACCAGATCGGCAATCCGAGATCAACTATTTCTCGGCAAAAAATAGATCGGTGTTTTGCTCTGAGAAATGAACGATACAGCAACCGATTTCTCTCGGAGAAAATAGATGGAATTCTATTCCGAGCCTAGTTTAATAGGCGCACTGACCGGAACCATTAATCATTTTTGTATTTGCACAAAAGTGCGAAGATTCCATCGAATGTTGCGCAAGAAGTGATGAGCCATCGTTGAATTCGCACTATAGACAGACTAGAGTGAGACAACTCATGAGGAAATGGATCTACGACTCAAGGTACACGAGCTAAGAGATCAAAGTCTAATAGAGCTATTATCTCGTCTGACCTGAACTATAGTCTACGACGTTAGACTTATTTCCCTTCTGAAATAGGACGAGAATAGGTAGGAAAAGTAAAGAAAGCAGCTGCGATGTAAGTGAATTTGGGATAGGAAAGAGCAGAGAACGTTAGCGTCTTCCCTCTGCAGTACTATTATGGACCTCTCTCAATGGTTGCCGTTCCAAACAAAAAGAGTATTACTTGTGTCGCTTATCGGGTGAGGAATGCAAAGAATGAAGGGAGAGGAAGGGAAGAGATTAGAACGGGAGACAGGAGGGCAACAAGACACGGAACCACCCGAGGGCAAATCGACCGTATCTCGACAGATGTATGCGAGTAAGGCAACGAAGAGAGAAAAAAGGACTGTGGTGCAACGGAATCGACGTCAATGTTTGACATGAATGAGGAAGGATTCGGAATACAAAGGTATGAGAGAAGAGGCAGATCGGAGAGGGAGAAGAAGAGAGAGAATGCCGTTGTCTCTCTCCCCTCGGGGCTCTCAACGCTACACATCACTCTTCTCTCCTCCAAGGAAGAGAACTTTCCAAACAATTGTCTAACTTTCGAAGGAAAAACAGCACAGAACAGTGTACTCTTGATCGTTGTACCCAACTCTCTCCTGATTGTGCAAAGTTGGTCGGAAATGGAAGTGTGAAGTATTTCCGGATACAAAAAGCGAGAACGTAGAAAAGGTGAGAGTGAGTGTACTTGTGTGCCGCAGTGTCTGGTAATCATAATAGTGTCACTGAGCGTCGTGGAGTGTTGACTATTCTAGTGTGTAGAGGAGTGATCGTCTCTCCAATTAGCATGATCTCTTGTTGGTCTGAGAAAGAGTGTTTGATAATGAGAGAGTTAGAGATCAGAAGATAGAGGGAGGCCAAGAAGAGAGGGCAATCAGGTGCTGACAAGCCGAGAAGAGAGCACTCCATTCCACTCTTCGCAAAACATCGGATAACACTCACACACACTCACGAGATAACAGGACAAAAGCAGGGGAAGATTGGGAAACACGTCTACAGAGTAGCTGCGGAGTTCTCTGGAGGAATGATTCAGCTCCACTCATTTCACACGCAAAACGGCACAGTGAATAAGAGGGATTGACGATTGGGAACCACATCAACTGGCACTTGCTGACTACTCTGGAGAAATGAGAAAGATTCACTAATGAAATAGCTTGAGAAGCACAGGAAAGATGAACAATGGATGAGAAACTACGCTGAAGCTCAAGCACATCTGCTTCCATCCACTTACTCGTCACCCCGAGAATCATTAAACTTGATAGATGGTGGAGACTCAGAGAGAAATATGAGATGCAGCCGCACCCTCAACCTACTGTATGTGTGGTTCTCATTACTAGAAACCCACGTCAGAACCCTCCGTGTAATCCGAACTGGCCTCTCACACTCGTGCTTCTGCCCCTTTTTTGAGCCCCACGCGACAAGCATAAATTATTGTTCTCCTGGTAGTCCACGAGGATCGAAAGAGAAGACGAAGGCATCGATGCCAAAAGCAGGAACTAAAATTCAACAAAGGATCGAAGAGGAGGAATCCAAATAGAAGAGGAGCGGATGGATGGTGGGAAAGCGAGAAGGAGGAAGGGAGGAAACTGTTGCCTGGGGCACTTTCAGAGCACGTCAAGTGATATCGGTTATGGGAAGAGGAAATTCGAAAGTGATAAGCACTGGACAGCAGCAAAACACCAAACAGAGTGATGTGTGGAGCACGAGGTTGAATTTGTTTCTCGGGGAGGTATTCAATCAAAATGCTGTCAGAAACAGGAGAAGAACAATGCAGAAAAAAGTCTGGGAGCTAATCGGATTCGTTCAAACGGACTTCGTTCGAGAACATGTAGGCAGAGACAGATGCATTATTTCTTCGAAACTTTACTGAAAATTTAGAAGCTGCAGATGATATGCATGGGAAATACGAAAAGGTAAAGCGATGAAAATTTGCGAAAGAGTTTGGAACGAAGAATTAAAACTTGAATATTTAGCAAAAGAAAGGAAAGGGGAAGAAGAAATGAGTTGTCCGAACCAAGTAGGCAACAAAAATAACGCAACGCTGTGTAATAAAAATGTAGAGAACATCTATATCTATCTCCATACTACTAGACAAACGACAGCAAACAAAGAAAAAATGAAAAATTAAAGGAGAAAGAGATAGTTGAGATATAAAAAGGCCAGAAAACGTCATAGATTCACGTCAAAGATTTAATATTTCTCAGCAAAAGGGAATGAAAAATATAGATAATGCGTCAATATAAAACTAAGATAAACGCGCTCGATGGTCCAGACAGACGTCAACGAATCACCGCCTCAAGAGACCTCGCAGAGTCTCCGAAACGGTTCGTGGCTGATTTACCTTTGCGATTTGCTCTCTCTGAACAAGAAGAAGAGAGACAAGGGAGGGAGAAGAATGGGAGAGTGACCCCAAGGAGAGGATTAGGGGATTCTCCCCATTTTTGAAAGCAGCTTCTCCACTCGTGTCAACTGTTGTCTTGTAGAGATTGAGATTACTCTTCTTTTGGAGTTCTCTCCTTTTCGCTCTCCGTTTGTATGCGAACACGCATTGGATGTGTTGACCTGGAGAGAGGAGCAGAAACCGGCGAGAGAGCGGGATTCGGTTTGAGAGATGAGTCAGAGGGCCAGGGCTACCGTAGCAAGCTTACAGGAAATTGTGCTACTGCTTTTGAATAATTGGAGGGAAATCGACGAGTGGATCTGGCATCACAGTGAAAAATATGCTAGAAAAATTTAGAAAGCTAAGAAATAGAGCCAGAATCAAAGAACCAATGCGTCTGGTGACCAAGAGTAATGGTAGCTAGAAAGATGGGCGTTCAATTTCCGAGATGACTGAAATCCGCATTCTCCATTCGTTTTTCGTCCCTTCCTTCTTCTTTTCAATTATTTTATCCATAAATCACGATCTCCACTGCTTCAGACCCCTTAGATTGGGTATTGTTGTTGTCCATTTTGTTGTCCGGTGTTAAATTGCTATAAATTTCTCTTACTATCTCTATAAATCATCTCCACTGAATCCCTCCGCTTACTACGTCCTCTGTCTAAGAGATTGTTAGCACTTTGGGGAAGAACAAATAGACTCGCCTACCGACACTGAGATTGATTTCTCACAAAGGGCTCGCGAGTGTGCTTCCGGAAAGTTTCCTCTAAGTTGTTGTATAATCCTTGGCTATGTATTGAGATCTTCCCCTTCTCATTTCATTATCATTTTTATGTTTATGTTATTCTTCTATAAAAGAATAGGATCTTAATAAATGTATCAGGCCACTGGCAACAATATTTACGTTGCTACAGTGATCTCCATCGTCTTCTTTCCAGTACCCCTTGTATCACTGGCCCTCCTTGTATGCCCTTCTGTCCATCTGTTAGCAGTTTTGATTAATGGAGAGACTAGAGGAAGGGAGAGAGAGAGGGGGAAGGTGACCTCTGACTGACGGTAGCTCTCATGTACATATAGATGGGGAAGCTTAGATAGACGGGAGAGGAGGGGGAGGACTGAGACAATACTGACCTCTGCACGTATGGGTAGAGGTTATCGCGTCCCGCGTGTGCATTGGATTGGCCATTCCGTATATCCTATCTTCATATCCTATCTATCCTATCTATCCAAAGTATCGTAACGCGTGTATTGGTCTGTCCATTCAGTCTCCTCCGTCTCCTATTCTGTTTCCCACGGTGGATCTCCGTCCACAACACCCGCTGTTCCCTCCCTAGGCATCTCCGTTCCTTGCTGGATAATTCATTAGTATTTCGATATCGCTTTATCTGTATGTATTTGCACCCTTTTAAACTATTCTACCCCTCCATTTCCTCTAGATCCACAAGCAGCCTTCCTTCTGTACTCAATTTCCCTGTCTCTCCTTCATCTCGGGCCGTCGCTCAAACGCCTCCCGCTCTCAGTCCATTGAAAGAGTGTGGCGTGAAAAGATGGATGTAATTGCTTCTTCCTACTGACTGGAAGGGGTGCCGGCGACTGCTCTCTCCATATCCCGCACTCTCTCGGCTTCTCTCGACTCGGAGAGAGCGGAGAGATTGTCATTTCTCATTTATCCCTGAAGGCAATCAGTGGAAACGGCCGGCGAGTAGTTGTGGCTGTAGCCGATTTACCTTCATTTCTCGCTCCCTCTTTCTTTCCCACGTTCTCACCCCGTATCTGACCATCTAGAGGGCATTCAGTGAGTCAGACCATTCCTTCCCCCGAATAGGGCGTATTCCACCTGCTCTAATTCACTTGTGTTCTGCTACGCCCTTCGTATCTTAGATGCATGCTGGATTGACACACAGTTTATCATTTGTCGTCTCAAGTTCAATCAAACAAAGTTTAACCAGAGTGTAGTTTCACGAGCAAACGAACTGCTTGAACTGGCTTTCATCAGATACTTTTGTACCGAATTATTTCTCAGGGATCATTACTGTTGATGAATTTAGAAATAATCTTCAGGCTCTTCTTAACTCGACTCCTCACTTAGATTCCCTTCTCCCGTCTGTTTTCAGTCAGTCAGCTGCCCTTTCTGATTCGATAGAGAGTCGACTTCTAATTCACTCTTGTCCCTCAGTCTCTGAGTCTCGGACATTTCATTAGTCCTCCTCCTCCATGATCCAGAAGGGAGCACCCTTCCTCCTTCCCCTTCCCGGATATCTCTCACTCTATCGCCCATTCACTCTCTTTACTCCCTCGTTTCCTCTGAAGACAATGAGCAGTAGTAGGGAACAGTGCAGATATCAGGAAGCTCGTGTCTAACTGCGTCTACTGCTTTCTAGTCACCTCCTCAGTAGTTTATCATCCGAAAGCCACTGATTTGTCGCTTCATGACCCCTCTCAGATTCATAGCACCCCCGGGAGGGTGGAGTTGACCCGGGATTGCGCTGCTCTATTTGCCTTTGTTTGTGACAACTCATCTTTCACGCTTCCTTGAGAAGAGAAGAGGGCACGGATAGGTCTTGCATAGAAGATTTACCACCTGCTGCTCTAGTCAAGTGGTGCGGATTAGATGCAAAGGATCCACTCTATTGTTCTCCTTCGGAATCCGTGCATAAATATGTATTTCCTGTTGGCATCATGCATCATAATAGAACGAACTTGTTGTTGTCACTCATTTGCACTCACGTGGTCAAATTGATAAGCTTATCTCATTTCTACTTGCTTCTATCATTAGCACGCCAGATGTGATCTATGATCTCGTTTATATTTCAAACTCACTAATCGCAGAATATGCAAGAATGTTCTCGGGGAAAAACAACATGCCCTGTTTCCTCTCCGACTTCTCTTCCTTCGCTTTCTCAAATATATTTAAAACTGTTCACTTTTTCGTTTTTTTTAGTGAATGAGAGAGTGCTCCAACTAAGGTTTTCACGCTTTGTTTCTTACTGCAATTCCTCTTCCTCCATCCTCGTTGACAGCCTCGTCAAAAGTTGACAATTTCATCTCATCCGCAAGACTGAGTCCATTTCCCCCTCCCTCCTCATTCTGTCTCAGTCGTATCTTTTATTGTGCCATCCATAACTCGGGTCCTCGCTACGATTACTGCCTTAGTGTCTCTCTGCAACTATGTACAGCTTGCTTCATTCAAATTTTAGTTTTTAGATAGACCCTTGAATTTCCTAGGACTAGAGCCCCATCTAATTTACGCCTACCATGCAATGTCATCTTATTGAATCGTAGCACCTGCCGTAGCACCCCCAATCGTAGCACTTATCATTATTTTACTTCCAGATGACTCGACGAATATCGCCCATACGGTTACTTTATGCGCTCGGAATCACAGCGTGTATTGCAGTCACATTATGCATGCTGTTCTCCATTGAAGGTCAGATTTCATTCTCAAATCCTATTAGAAAAGAAGAGAAACTGTGGAAATGTCGCACACAGTGAATTTATTTATCTAGCCTCGTGGTTTTAGCTGATGAATTTAGCTAATAATGAGAGACGAGACAATTAAAGTCGTAAGGGCAAAGAGGGCATGCGTGTGTTCCACTTCCGTCTAGTTGAAAGAGCATTGAGCTCAACTTGTGCCTTCAAAATCGGACCTATAGTGTTAGTTTGTCAGATAATTCTTACAATTGAAGATGACTTGATGAGAAACAATTAAATACATTGCAGTTTATTATTTGGTCGGAAACTTCCGATTTCTGCCTGTGTGGAGTGAAGAAATGTTCACGATTCCGGAGAAGCAAGAAAGTGTGGAACAAAAAAGATGCAAGGAACATCACATCGCCATGGTTCTAGGAGGATATAAAGTAGTCAACCGAGCATCGGCACTCTTCAAGAGCATACTCTACCATCACAGGGTGAGTGTTTTGATTACTTTTTGTACGAAGAAACATTTCTGAGGAACTCGTAACCATCTGATATGCCGAACGACTATTTAAGGGCCCGTTGGTCTTTCACTTCATCACTGACAAACACTCAGAAGAAGTTCTCCCTACTCTCTTCGATACTTGGCAGCTTCCATCAGGTACTTTCTGCAAAAACAAGTAAATAGATAGATTATGCATGAATTACTATGCTCAGTAGTGGGAACGACGAAATGTTTACTGCCTTGTTCTCTCTGGTCACTACTTCTTTTGCTGGTTATAAATCTCAGTGCCGACTACATTATATTCTGAGGCAGAAAGTGGGATACTCAAAAACTTGCGAGTTTCTATAAAAAAATAAATGAATTCTCAGGGATATCGCATATTTCAGTTCGCTATCAAACCTACGACATGGAGAACTTCAAATCTCGCGTTGACTGGATTCCGAATGCTCACTACTCTGCAGTTTTCGGTCTCATGAAACTGATCATCCCCGATATTCTACCTAATGATGTTGAAGAAGTAAGGATTCTATTCAAATTTTATCAGATTTACTTTAGAAGGGTAGGATGGAAGTTTTCTTATTTGGGGGAAAACGTTCATTAGATAGAGTCTAGACAGACCGTGGAATACTCGCTTCAGTTTACAACATTATGAATATTCGTGCAGGTTCTCCTTCTCGACTCGGATATCATCCTTCTCGGGGATATCTCGCCCATCTTCGATGCATTCAAAGGGACGAACGACTCTGCACTCGTTGGTATGGCAGAGAATCAATCGCCATGGTACACGCAGGCAACGTCCACGAGGAGGAGATGGCCTGCCAGGGTTAGTTGACTCCACTTAATATTCTTAATCATAGTCAATAGCGATTAATTAATATTGTGAAAAATCAGGAGCAGTTTCTAGTGCTAGTGAGACTGTTACTAGAGGGGAGTTATTTATATCCATTATTGCAGGGTCGAGGCTACAACTCTGGCGTTGTTCTCGTTCACGCTGCTAGAATGAGAAGGGCTAAGTGGAATGCAATGTGGAAGAACGAGACTGAAGCGAGGCTGAAGGAGTACGGGAAAGTGCAGCTGGCTGATCAGGTTCGTTTCAATACGATGATTTTATATTATTTTCAAATGTCTTTTTTTATTTTCAAGAAGTTGTAGTATGCTGAATTGACAAAAAACAACGTCAATTTATGCCGTACCCATCTCAGGACGTCTTCAACGCAGTCGCTGTCTCTCATCCTGATATGATTGTCGATCTGCCGTGCGAGTACAACTTCCAGTTGGGTGCACAGTCAGAACCAACCAAATGTCAGACGGATGATCGGCACGTCAAGGTACTATTGCAACCATTAATAAGAAAATAAGTCCTTCATGTGCCTGAAACCATTACACAATCATTGCACAAATCGTGATGATTTTGTGCATTAGTGGATGATAAGTTAATAAAAATTTATTTCAGATCGCCCATTTCAACTCTCCAGAGAAGATGAAGCTTCGATCGAAATACGTCGTTCACTACGCTCAAGACTATGCAACATATCAATCCATGGATGGATACGTGTTTCGCCTGAGGGAGGAATGTGCCCAGGATAACTCGGTTTGTATTCGAACAATGACAATTTTAAAACGAATACTTGCTTCAGACTACTCTTCTGAAAGATCTCAACGAGGAGAAGGATAGTGAATGCGGAGCTCTATTCACAGCTATTCAGACCAAATACCGGACACATCTCTACTTCAATGGATTTTTTCCATCTGTCAGTCCAGAAAAGTGGTCAAAATTCATTTCCTCTCTCTCAGAACATTTCTGGTGACGTAACTCTCGTTACTCAACTCTCCGTCGACCGATTCGATATCTTCGAGAAGGTTCTCGATTCGTGGGAGGGTCCCGTTTCCGCCGTGGTGTACTGTACCGATGCAGAACTATCGCAGATTGAGTGAGCATCGCACTAAATTCCCTGTTTTCGAATCGAAAATCTACAACCCAATTTAAGGGAGTTCATGGAGGTTTCTCAAATGGCTCGAGGTAGAATGAACATCGCTCTGCATGCTGTGTTCAAGACAGGGGTGAGTAAAATATTTGTTTTTTTTTAATGTTCACGTACTGTTTCCAGAGATACTATCCGATCAACTACTTGCGAAATGTAGCTCTCAATGCGTCGAAGACCGACTTTGCTTACTTGGCTGATGTGGACTTCATTCCATCGAAAGGTGCGTAATCAATAATCAGTAACACGTAATCATTATGGATTACATACAGGTCTCTACGAGAATCTACGCACAGTCGTGACGAAAGTAGACATGAACAAGAAGGCTCTTGTCGTTCCCGCATTCGAAATTGCCTCATCTGAGAAGCTTCACTTCCCAAAGACTAGAGAAGAGCTGATCAAGGAGTGGGATGAGGGAAAGGTATTAAATTTGTATAGGAAGAGAGTAATTCATGCGAATATCTCAGATCCAACCCTTCCGAACAGACATCTGGCCTGCGGGTCATAATGCTACGGATTATGATAAGTGGAAGGAGGCTGAAGCACCATACGAGGTAACATAATCACGAATCACGTAAAATTTTCTATTGATACAATGAATTTTAAGGTCGAATGGAAGCCAGGATACGAACCGTACGCTGTTATTGCTCGTAATAGTACACCACAATACGATGAACGATTTGTTGGATTCGGATGGAACAAAGTATCGCATCTGATGTCACTCCACGCTGACGGGTGAGTAATCTCAACGTCTCTTCTTCTTCAATACTCGACAATTATTGTACGTAACAACAACAAAATTGATCGATCGATAAAATAAAACGTTTGTTTCAGGTACCGCTTCGAAGTAGTTCCATCCGCCTTCACCGTTCATCATCCTCATCCGCCCTCATTCGAGATCAGTCGATACCGAGGGTCGGCTCTCTACAGAAAGTGCATGCGAATTCTCCGAAATCAGTTCGCTCGTGACCTTCATTTCCAAAAACTTGCCCAGCAAGCAGTAGACAAGCCATGAGCGCTATTTATAGAGGCTCAGTCAAAGTACTGACGTGTTGATCCCAATGATCTCAATCGTGAATCATCATTCTAGTCAAAGCTGTTTGTCCATATCCAGTCAGAGATTGTTTTTGTTTTCGGGTTATCTTTCTGCTAAGTTGTGATGAGATTAGAAGCGAGTGATGCTATTATTTATCGAGACCAAGTACACTGGATAAATGCTTAAAAGTTGCCTCCGTCGTCATAGTCTGCTTCGTTTTCCCTCTTCCACTCCGAGGTATCCTCAATTCTGTCCTCATCCGAACCGCGGCGGTCTCCGAAGTTAACGAGAGATCCCATGGGGATGGGAAGGTATTGGACGAAACTCTTCGATCTCTTTCTCTCCTGGGGGAGATGGCGCTGCAAAATAGAGAATATCATCGAGAATCAAAAGTTTAAAAAAACAGCAAAACGATGATAAACTCACAGGCGAGCGGCGCTTGTGAGCCTTGACTCGATCGGGCTGAAATGTAAACACATTAGATCATAATCCGTATAGGAAGAGTCTAATCTGACAGTTTACTGATAAGCGTAAGCCGCTTCTCGAGTGCATTCCATTCTGATGCAACCCGTGATGGTTGACTCACCATCTGTGATTGTGAAGGAGGAGTGTCGATGGGACGCTTCTCGCCGTCGTTCAACTGAGATGGAACATATTTTGTTTATTTTACTTCCGTTTTCATAAGAAAATGTCGACAGGTAGTTCTAAGGATGTTAACGACGCATTAAGAAGTATGACTTGCCTCCGTTGCCTTCTTGAGAGTGTCCTCCTCGCTCGATACAGATGATGCGGCAGGAAGGGTGCGACGAGCTCTGCTTCTCGCGACTGCCACCTGTATTTGCAATCACTTAGAGTGGATTGGAAGTTCCCAAACGTCAAACTAAGTCGGCAGGACCCGAAAGGATCTCTCATTCACCCTCCAAGATCGAGTGAGTGTGTCAGGCAGAAAAAAATCTATACTTGGTCACTGAAGTATTATTCTGTCACTTTCCTTTTCTCAACCTTGGATCTGACATGACGTGGGACAGTGCTAAATCAAGAAAGTCAGTCGAATCCCCGATCACGGACCTCGAGTGTTCTCCGCGTGCGCGAGTTCTTTCTATAATCGGGACGAGTTGCTGTCTCATCTCTCGCAATTTCCGTTCTCTCACCATCATTGAGCTGCAAGAGAGAAGGGATGCGACCTTGCAGTGAAACCACAGACTAGATCTAGCAGCTTGCAGAGAAAGATATCATGCAGAGATAGACAAAGCTGAGGCAACGAGTAGAGAACTATGGTGCAGTCCGAGCTACTGATCCTAATGATCCTGTACTATCCAAACCTCTTGCGCCTTGCCAAGAACAATCTCGCCATTTTCTCTTCTAGTTCGGTTCTTCTTTCGATAATCAGGGCGAGTTCCAGCATTCTCATCGAATACAAGAGGCGTTTTCTGGCCATCGTTCAACTTCAATCAATCGTTATCATCATGTCTAGTCTACAGTAAACCTCCTGAGCTCTAGTCAGAATAACTTCGCCAGTTTGCGCATGAGAATTATCCGAGCGTCTGGGTCTGCCCTTGTGGATGTGCTCATTATTAGAAGGATTCATGGGGAATTCGTCCATCTGAGTGATTGATTTCACTATTTTCGCTTCGCCACTCTCACTTCTTTCGCCTTCTGGAGAGTATGATCGTGTCTTCTGGGTCTATGCCGAGTTGGAGGCTCTTGCTGGTTATTGTTATTCAGAGGAATCTGATCCATCTGACGACTCTGATCAATCGATTGATCTACCCACTACCGTATACCTCCTTTGCCTTGTGCAGAGTATTATCTGATCTTCTTGATCTACTACTGCGTGTGGATTCAGTATTCGAATTCATGGGTATGTGATCCATCTCAATCAATCATTGGTTTATGTCTATGCTAATCGGCTAAGCGCTACTACTGCATCTATCGTTCAATGAGCTGTTTAGCTTTTTACGTCTATACCAATCCACTACACTCTAGTCTAGGGTACCTCTTTCGCCTTTTTCAGGGTTGATTCGGAACGCTTCGATCGATACTGAACGATTACTGTGAAAGCGTACAGAACCACTGGCTCACCGGCTCTTCGCTCTCGCTCTCCGATAGGTCTTCCTTCTTGCCGGCGGCTCTTTCTGCCTCCTCTTTCTTGTCTCTTGCTTGTCTCCATGCTTCTAGCCATTGCTGCTCCTGGTAGTAGACCTCTCCATCCTGATTACGACGTCTTCTCGACTGAAAATCTATCAATAGTTCAAAACTCTCTCGGCGGAAATTGATCACAGTCTACAGTATCTCTCACCGGAGCTACGGTGGTCTTGTTCTCCTTCTTCTTTTCCTCCTCTTCCTCGGATGAGCTCTCGTCGTCAGCTTTCTTCAGCGGTTTCTCTTCCTTCTCTGAGAAGATTGAACATTATCAATCGAAACGTGATCATTGATCTCACCCTCTCTATCCTTTCTCCGGTTCTCTTTCTGTCTGTTCACTGCCTCTTCCTCTTTCCGTCCCGTGAGTTGCTCTGCATGCATCAATTTAAGACCTTTTTTCTTTCTCGATTATCCGCCGGCTGTCTACGTCGATCAGTGAGATGTGTCTCTGTCTCTCGGTTTTGTATGATCTGCTACATGCTAGAAAGAGTACTCAACTGTCTAGATTCACCGCTTTTCAGAGAAACGAAACAGTAGGTGAAAAGAGAGGTAGACCATAGATCAATTATACGAGATTGATGGTTAACTTGACTGAGTCGGAGTACTAATCGCCTGCCGTTTTTTCGTGCTCTTTGGTGGCCTCGCCACGTAATGCTACCCGAACTAGTTGTCTGAGCAACTATTTTCAAAAGTAAAACTGCAAGGATCGCGCCGACAAAGAGCTGTCGTCGAAATCTCTATCACCAGTCGGTGCATCGAAAGAGTATCGTTGGGGATACGGTTTCATAACTGGTATAAGACTAACCATCATCAGCCTGTTGTCTGCTGGACACTTCATCTCGATCGCGATGGTTGTTCTTCTTCTTCTTCGCTCCTTCCACTGTCACAGCAAGAAGAACGAGCACGAACAGAGATATATGAAGCAACTTCATACCTGAATCAGGTAAGAATCAATCAATAGTCTGAGTGATCAGAGGAAAGTAAAATCGTAGTGTCACAAAGGATGGGGAAAAGGATGGGACCAAGAATGAAAATGGCGTCTTATCAACCACTATCAGTTTCGATCGCGTCTTAAAAACAGCCACGGTCCGTGAGGAAGAGAAGGACAATTTTATGTTATTGCCAAAGTCTCGCGCTATCAATGCGACGACTGGAGAACAGAATGTCCATTTTGGCAGTAAACGAACCTGAAAAATATGGGGGTTGAACCGGAACATCTGAGAACGTATTATCATGAGGATTATGACGTGTTTGACGTACTTGATCATACACACAGAGTTCAGTAGATCACTGATTATCCCCATCCCTTTTTGCCCCCTTCATCGAACGGCCTTGGCTAAGAAGGGATAGGCATTCCAATGTGTCAACTCCTACTATCATCTACATCTTCCCTCTCCTTCTCTTCCCTCTTGTCGACTTCTCCATGCTACACGAGAGGAGAGTGCACTTGGGGGAGGAAGAGTCGAGAGTGAGAGAGTGTGGGGATCGAAGAGGAGACAGACAACGAGACGATCCCCACTTCGCCCATCTCTTCTCTTCTTTTCTCCCTTTTCGGTTGTTCTCTCTATCAGTTCTCGGCCTAACTCTACTCGATAATCTCCCTCCCCTCGCATCTCCTATAAAAGGCTACGCACTTTCCATCGAACCGTTCACACTCACTTCCCCTTTGCTTCATTTTGTTGCTCCCTCCCTTCATCAAGACCCTTCCTTCCAGGTAATTGTTCAATCAACCTACTGTGCTGCTGGAATATGCCATCAAAAAGCAACGGGCAAGGGAAGGCCAACGGGTGAGTCGGGTGATCTTTGGTCTCAGTTGATCGGAAGGGGATGCCATTGTCCCCGATTGAGGCCCACAGTTAATCGATTGACCGGGCGACATTGTTACAGTAACTATGCAATCTCACCTGGCTTAGGACGCGTAAACCTATCGATGTGGAGATTACAGTATGCCTTTCAGGAATGGCTCGGCTCCTACGTCGTCTGCTGCAGCTGCAGCGGCAGCTGCGGACGCAGCCGACACCGTAGGCATCGAGATGACGGAGCGTCGCGGCCCGTCTTCGGCGTCGTCTGGTGGTCGTCGCTACCCCCGTCTCTCTGCGGAGATCGACGAACCCTTGTTGAGGGAGAGAGGTCTGAGGTACGGTAGTTGATTGTATTGATTGAACTACAGTAGTCTGACTACCGTAGTATAAATTCTTCATAAGATCAATGAATTGTAGGGATGATGATGGGGCGATCATCCACGATGATATATCCGATCTCGACGATTCGCAGGCGAGCGAGTGCGAGGATGATGAGAAGGAAGCCAATGCGAGTGACGATCCATTCGTGAGTGTTTTCTTCTCTGTTTAGTGAATTAGAATAGTATCTTGCTATCTGGATGACAAAACACTTTGTTGAATGAAGAAAAAAAAGAAATTTCACTGTTACTATCTTCAATGATCATAGAGACAACATCCCTCGTGAAAAGCTCGTGAAAAGCGGTAAATTCGTTGATGTTTTCCCCGATTTCGCCCAGTGAGATCATTCTCCCTCGTGTGCAACGCTCGCTAAGGGGGAAAGCAGAGAAAACTCTTTATGGCAGAGACGAGAGATCGATTCTCGATCATAGGCGATAACCATCTCGCGTGAAAAGCATGCACAACTTTCTGTCAAAATGGCAAACAGTAAGGGACATGGGTTAAAGTTTCGAAAGTTGCCGTGAAAAAAGATCAAAGATCAACACATTTTAGCTATTGGGAAAATCTCACAGGCATTAACAACAAAAAAAAAATGTTATTCCAAAGATCAAAGATCAATTCTTCCAGCGCCCTCGTCGAATGTCCATCTCCGAACCCGCAAGGATTCTCGGCAGGACAGGCGCGAGATTTCGCGATCTCAAGAACTTTATGATGACTGGAGGATTCGAGAATCAGAAGGGAATGAACGTCCCAGTGACGGCCCTCTTCATCATCGGAGAGACTGCGGGTGGAGGACTCGTCGCCCTCCCCATCGTCATGGCCAACTGCGGTGAGTCGATTGATAACTGACCGTTACGGTAGTTAACTAGGGGATACTGTAGAACAACAACCCTTAGACCATCTATTTTCTTCATTCTTTTTTATTCGCAAATGATTCAGAAACCATGCATTCGAAGGAAAAAGATGATGATGCTCAAATGCTAAGTAATGATTGCTCCTTTCCAGGAATCCTTCTCGGCACCCTCGTCATCATCTTGGGAGCCCTGATCTGTGGCTATGCGGGCGTTCAACTGGCGGACTGCTGGTCGATCATGATGCTGCGATATCAGAAGTATCGCTTCCACACGAACAAGCCGTACCCGGCCATCGGAAGACGAGCCTGCGGTCGATGGACTGGGTTAGTTTTCTGACATTTTTCTTTATTTTTAGACTTTGGTTCTTTGGTCGTTCTCCACTTTGGAATGGATGAGTTTCAATCATTTTTGAAATGAAAATGCCTAGGGCGATGTGGTAGTGCATGATGAAGGTTAGACAAACTTTCGGGAATATTGAAAAGTGCTCTCAGGGATATTGAAAAGTGCTCTCATCATATTCCATTTTCTTCTAAACTCATTCCAATTTCATTGCTACGTTTCCCTCGAACCTGCGCGAATAGTTCTAATGAAGATTGAGTGTATCCATTTCCAAGAAACGCCCATTCATCTCGAATGATCAGACTCTCTCAATATTGTATACTTTCTCGTTCTACCTGATCCACGAAAGAAAATGCAACTTCGCGAGAGTCGAACCATCGTTTCTATCAGTTCGCAAATGCGCTTAGAGAGAGACGAGATTGATAGGAAGCGACAAGTATCTCTCCACTCTTCTCTCAATTCATCACTTTTTATCGGTAAATCGAGAGTGAAAGGGGAAGTTCGCGTAGCGAGAATGAGCCTACGCCCCTGAGTTCAGAGAATCAAAGAGCGTTCGAGATGTTTGGGGCCGTTCGACACCAGCAAACCACTGGAATTCTGTTGGAATGCCTTCAATGATGCTTTGGTCACCATTCTCACTTTCAGAATCGGCATCTCCCTCATCCTCAACGTCACACAATATATGACAGCCGTCGTCTTTTTGTTGCTGGGGTGAGTGACGAAGACTCTCTCCAATTCCCGTACTCTCTCGTCAGTCAGACAAAGGGAGTACGGGAATGGCTGCGGACGTCTCCTGCCCCCGGGATTACTTTGCATTGCAAATTACATTCTCGTTCGGGGTCTTCTCTGTCGGGGAAAGAGTGTGCACAGAGGGGAGAGTCGAGCAAAGTTTGCGTAAACCAATTCCCCACGCTCCCCTTTTAGTGCAAGTAAGAGAGCCTGGCACGAAAAAAGAGAGAGATGTTTCGAGTAATGAATCCCGAGTACTTTTTACACCAAATGAAGGAGAGGCGAGTTTGAGATTGGGAATGTGGACAAGATGGAACTTGAATATTACTGGATAAAACCGTTGCAGATCCAAGAACGTCTCTTCTGCCGTCGCGTTTTTCTTCGGCGTTCAGATCTCGTTCTGCTATATCATCGTGATCGTTGCCTGTCTGATCTTCCCTCTCATCCTTCTTCGATCGCCCAAGGACTTCTGGTGGGGAATTGGGAGGATGTAGCTACGTACTCATTTCGTATACAATTATTTTTATAAAACTGTCTGCAAAAGTACTCAGAAAAGCACACAAAGTTTACATTTTGACGTCAAGGGCTAAAACTCGATAACGCATATCTCTTTTCAGGATCCCGATCATGTTCGCGATGTGCACGACTATGCTGGCTTGTGTTCTCCTCGTCCTCGGTGCCTATCTGGACTCGGCCGTGTGCTGGGAAGTGAACGTGCTGCCTGAATTCGACTTCGACCGGTAAGCATTGACCGGGTTTGAAGGGGTTTCAACTCCTCACTTTCAGGATCATCAAGAGCTTCGGTACGGTCATGTTCGCTTACGGAGGTCACGGAGCCTTCCCTACCATCCAACACGATATGAAGCACCCTCATAAGTTCGACAAGGCCGTCACTGGAGCATTCACTGGTGTGTTATTCTTCTTTTCGACGTCTTTGAACTTTGTAAAGATCAAAGATCATCTTCAGGAATCGCCTGCCTCTACTTGCCCGTGTCTCTCGCTGGCGCCCTCGTCTATGGAAACTCGCTCGGCGAAGTCGTCATCTTCTCGATTCAGGTATGTCTTAGGATTCAGAATCCCTAAGTAACGCCATCCTCGTTGATTTCAGACGGCCTGGATCCAGCAGACGGTCAACCTTCTGATTACCCTCCACGTCTTCCTCGCTCTCACGATCGTCTTCAATCCGATGAATCAGGACATCGAACAGCTCGCGAACGTCCCCGAGCGTCAGTTTGCTACTTGCGTTACATTGAGGATCGCGTCGAATCAATTTAATGCAAGTCTCAAATTGCAGCCTTTGGCATCAAACGCGTCTTCTACCGTGGAATGGTGCTGGTGGCTGTGGTATTCGCTGCTGTGACCGTCCCCAACTTCGGTCAGTCCTGATATCACTCCTTTCTACTCTTTCTGCACGTCCTATAGTCAGTTTCTCGTATTTCTGAGATGGAATCTCTTGAATACGACTGTTCCAGGACCCCTTCTCGATCTGGTCGGTGCTTCAACGATCACCCTGATGGCAATCGTTCTCCCTCCCCTCTTCGCCCTCTACCTCAAGGCTAAGCTCAACAAGTTCGGAACCAAAGGAAGTCATCTCGAGCCGCTCCGACTCTCTGAGTGAGTACCACGTTCTCACACTTTCACTATCCAGAAAGGGAAAGTCTGGGAATTGATGGGAGTGCCTCGTTTATAGTCGTTCACATCAAAGTTAGAGGTGATTACATGACTTATTTCAGTCTGTGGAAGCACAACCGTGGCCTGAACTTCTTCTTCAACATCGTTCTGATCGGTAAGAATTAGCTCGTCGTGACGTCATTGGTCTTATTTCTACGAAAAACCCGAACACATTGACCAACAATCCTTGCAGTCATCGGAGTGGTCATCGGTGGCTATTCGTCCTATTCCTCTCTCCACTCTATCATGAACCTGCACTTCCAACGTCCGTGCTACGCCGATTTCCTCTTTGGTGCTCCCGAGACTGTGATGCTCACAAATCACGCCGATGCTGGTGGAATGTGAGTTGACTCATCCAGATTCACCCCTTTTCGAGCGCCATCCTCGTTTTTTGAATGAATAGTTCTGGAATGACTTTTTATGGATAAAGTTTGAGCTTAATATTCTCCTTTTCAGCTCAATCACCCAGAAGTTCCTGTGCTGCGGACCGGGTAAGAACGTCTCGTCATACGGAATTGAGTACTGCCTCGACCAAGGAACAGTCGCCTCTCTCGGCTCTCATGGATAATTGGCCTCTTTATTCGATTCCTCGTTTACTTGCTTCTTCTAGGCATCGATTTTCGTGCTGTATCCGATCTTCTTATACCTCATTGTATTTCTCGTGTAGTATCCCTGTGTATCCTCGTTGGTTGATGGTTTCTCGCAGGTAGTTATGGGTCATAGTAATGGTCATAACCACTTATGAATCCGCTTATAGATGTTTTATCCCATATATTCATCACAGTAGCATTTAGCTGTAGTGTTCGGATAGGCTTAATTTGTTTAGTCTCCCGTCATAATACGTTGTTCTCTGACCACTGGTCGTTTCTGTAATCCGAGTGGACGATGGACATCTCTCCCGAAGTGTATTTGTACAGTTACTCATCAATAAAGTGATGCGTTTACCCCGTGGATGCTCTCAATTGCGTGAATTGCTTGAGTTGACGTCAAGAGTACAGCAAAGAAGCGACCAATCAAGGCAAGCGCCAATTATGGTGATTCGCTTCGGAGAAATACTGAGTAATGAGCAAGGTCGGTGCCAGGACGAATGAACACTCCGCGTAAATATATTGGCTTATTTGCGATGCAGCTTTGATTTCTCGAAGAAACCTCGACTTCATGAATATTCAAAGAGAGTGGGACTTGAGAGTAGCTTAGTTCCTCTTCATCGGGTCTATTCTCGGTTCTGATCACACTTGTTTGTGCTGTATCGTATTCCCCAATTACTTGCAATCTCATCTACAATGCACCCATTCCCTTCCCCCTCTGTCCCCCTCTGTCCCCCTCTGTCCCCCTTTGTGCAATGTGACGAAGCAAACGATCCAACAGAATGGTATTATTCTCAATGTAGTGTCGTAGATAAATCTCCTCCAATCAGACTACTGTCGGTGGGAGCTCGAATCAACAACGGAAATGGGGAATCTCGGTTGCTGTTCGAGCCGCAATATAACTGTGCCTATGCTTACCGGGAGGAAATGAATGAACTCGACTGGGAAAGGAGATTACCAAAGACAAGGGGCGTATGGTGTAGTGAGAGCGAGAATGAGAGAGAGAGATCACGGGGACGGGGAGGGGAGGGGGCTGGGACTGGGACTGACTTCGGATAAACTGGGGTGTTGACTGGGGTTACTGTGGACTGGCTAGGGTGAATAAGAATACTGGAGAAGGAGAGGGGAGTCTAGAACGGGGAGAGGGGGGAAGGGGACGTCTAATGACGACGGGCGGGCTTGCAGGTCTCGATGACCAGCTCCGAGTTCTCCTCGTTCTGGATCTCCTCCTCTCCGTCCTTCATGTAGATGATCTGCATGGGCGAGAACCTGCAAGCACGACCGCTTAGGAGGGGCGGAGAGACGGGGAATGACTCACGTGGCGGCCTCGCAGCCGGGAGGGCACTTGCCGATGTCGGCCACGTTGGGCGCGATGAAGGGGAGAGCGACCACGTGGTGGAGACGATCGCACTTTCTGCATAAAAAAGTGATGAAAAGAGGCAAAAATAGTGGGTTTTTGGGCCTTTTCCGGCTCAAAATGCAATGAAAGAGGTGAAAATCTCACCTGAAGGCGCCGGCCGAAGCGGCTCCGATGCAGAGAGCGACGAGGAGGAGAGCGACCTTCGATGCCATTCCGGTTGAGGGTTGAGGACAAGGGTGAGGACGAAGCTGAGAAGGGGGAAGGGATGAAGTATGGAAGGGAATGGTTAAGTGGTAAACAGATAGCGATGATTGGCAAGTGTAGTGTATTGCTAGGTATGGGTGAGTAGTAAAAGAGGCAGAGTCCGGGATGAGTAGTGGTGCTAGGAGTGGAAAGAGGCAGAGTTTCGGAGAGGACCTAGTCAGGGCAAAGGAGCTCGAGGCTTCTGGTGAAATGAGAGGCAGGACCGGTTTATCTACCAAGAGGAGGCAGGGGAGAAAGGGGGCGGAGTCAGGGGGTGTTTCATCTGTTAGAAGCATGCGGAATCTGGAGGGTCGGACAGACAGCGAAAGAAATGGGAGGAGTTTCGAGACGAGGACTCCTTCTCTGCCGAATTATTGATTAATATTTTCGAAAATTCGAAATTTTTATAAAATCGTTTTTTTTTTTCGAAAATCTTGCTTTCGGAAACGTTTCCTTGATGAATATCAGTGCAGATGGAGCATTCGAATTTCGAAAGACTTCATTTTTAAAATTCTCTCATGACGCTGCTGCTCTTTGCTCAGTAAATTCATTCTCACGCTGTGAAATAGAAGTTGTGAGCTCATAATCGAAGTATGCGGATTGATTCCATGTGAAGTCACATAAAATGTGAGTTCACAAAGATCACAATTCATTACGTTTTCACTTTTCAGGGAATGAAAACGATCAGAGTGAACCGAAAAGCTGAAGGTTCTTCCTCATTGCCCTGAAGTCATCAAGGTGTCCTCCATGACCTATACTGCATTTACCATCCGAACTCTTGATGACGCTGTAGGATATTACAAGTACACAGCACTGGCTACACGTGTTCAATAGGATTTCAATACGAACTTCGAAGTCACCACCTATGGTCGGCTATTTTTAACAGTCATCAAAGGCCACAACCTGTGCATCAAGGACCATGGTTTCTGATTCCCAGCTTTGATTTTCGATTCATCTTCACCTTAGCCTTTCGCCGAACTTGAAACGTCAGCACTTTTCGTCACACGGATGCCCTAATTAGTGATGTTTCTTCCAATCAGTGGTGATTGAAGACATCGAAGCTCAGACCAACAACGACGTAGTACCCTGAATAGTTCTTGATTACCGAGTCAGCTAACTTCTGCTCATCAGCGACTGGATTCAAGGAAGAGTCCATGTTTCAAGAGTTCAGTCCTTTCCCGTTACAAAATTAGCCAAAAGTTTCCTCTCTTGGCACTAGCAGACACCAAATTCTGCAACTTAGTATGCACCTGCTTAGCTAAGTCTTCGAGAAACATGAAACTTGCCCGAAAGCTTGCTAATAAATTCAGTCGTGTAAGTGCGAGTGGTTTCCCGTTTCAGTCCGTGCCAGGCAGCACTGCCCTCCCCTTCGACTACAATCCTTTTCTTCATCCTCTTTTTGTGTGCCACCGTGGGAAGAAAAGGGGAGGTAGACTTTGGGAAAAACCTGGCGGAGATTTGTGCCAGGTAGCACGGAAGGTGCAGGTGGGTGGTTCAACAAAACGGAAACGCAATTTGGAGGTTGGAGAATTGGTTGGATATCCGTTTCAGCACTTTGAGGACATCCGTTCAGATTGATGTGGGTGAGATTGATGTGGGTGGAAATTGAGGCCTTTTCCGGGTTCATTTCTGAGGGTCAAACATCTATTCGACATCCGAAGGTAAACCTGTCAATCTGATAGTGAAGTGGTTTGGATGTGCACGTGTGATTCGTGAAGACTCTCTCCATTTCCCGTTATCTCTCATCACTTTGACGTGACTGACTGGTTCAAGTGGTCCCATGGCCTTATCTCGTGCCGCTAATGAGCCGAAGATTGACGCCGAATCAACAGAATCATCGCAGCAACTTTCGTCCTCGTTTTTCTCATAGTACGAAATAATCAAGTTGAATCGGAAAGAGAGCTGCAGCCTCCGCTTTTCTTAGCTTTCATACAACTCGTGGAACGGGCGGTTTCACCTCGTGCCAAGCAATAACTGGAAGAGTGCACTACTATTCCGGGCACTTGCAATATCCCCTCAGATTTCTCATTAAAAGGGCTTCACGAACGTCAATCGTACACTGATTAGATGGCTAATCTGTCCCCAATTACACGTGTGTACTGCTGAACAGATTGCTGGCTTCCCGATGATACATCATTTATTATCGTAGAGATCAAGAATACGGTGCACTACTTCCTTCTCTTTCCCTTAACAGCTTCGATAATGCTCTTGACTGCACTTCCGAGTGTTCTCGCTCCGGTATGGTATGGTGGAGGAGCATCAACGGTGGTGTTGGTGCATCCGGACTTACCGTAGCCAGTGACCTGAAAATAACTTGCACTCAATGTGTAGCCTAACAAGTGTAAGATCAACATCTGGGGCAGAAAAGGGTGGAAGCTACGCTTTGGAACGAAACTAGAATGCTAACTAGAGATGGTAGTAGTGCACTGAATGAACTCCACGGGGCTAACGAGTCCAATATGAAACACCTACCATTAGGTTGAAATAGTGGCGATGCTTCCACGCATAGACATCAGAGTCGTCGGGCTAGAAATACCGGAATTTGATTTCACAATGTGAAGAATACGTTACATTGAACATAATCTGGTCACTGCACGCCATATCCTCATTGACTGGCTGACCGATGCATTGGATGTACTGAGAACCGGGAGTCATTGACTCGGGATACCTAAAAATTATTTATTCCGAAGTGCCTAAAATAGCAATCTCACCAAATCTCAATTCCGTGATGATAGGCTTGGTTTGTTTCATCAGCAATGCAAGGCCTGGAAAGAAATGTGATACCAGCTAACTGCTTCATCCATACCTGCTTCCATTGTCGAGAGGTGTAGCAGTCTTATTCTTCTTGCATGAAGGATTGTGGGGAATAATATCATCAGAGAAGACAACTCGGTAACTGAAACCCCAGATTCTTCGAATTTATAGGCGTTTCCAGAATCGAAAAGATCTCAAAGTACCTCTTGATTCCCAGGTTGTCGAAAGTCATTGCATATCGGTAACTTCCCGTGCGAGGCTGGCCAAAAGTGTAGAGTAGCACGGAGGAAGCAGGTCGATAACCTGGTTTAAACAACTGCTTAGTCATAAGTTGCTCACAGTGTGATTATTTGTAGCTTGGTGTAGTTTCTGATGTTTTAGTTATAGTTTGACACAATCGAGTAATGTTTGTTTGATTTCGAGAAGGAGTGAAACGAAACAACTCATGTCTCACGTTGGTACACAGTTTGAGCGACGGCGAGAGAAGCAAGAGCTCCTCCGAGTGAGTGTCCAGTGAATGTGATTTGATAGCCCTGAATAGATTTGAACTTCATCGGAAACGGAACTTTCCCATCTGCACTTTTCCGTGTAAGTAGGTGCCTTGAAAGCTTCGGTCACACTTTTTAGCAGATGAAATCTTCTAGAGAAACCTTCCAACTTCTCACTTCTACATCTATTTGTGGACACAGAATGAACACAAAGTACCTGGAACTCAGGACGGGCGAGGTAATCCAACACGGACGGCCACAGATGATTGTGTGCCTTGTTGAAGTACTTGTTTACCTGGACGAAATAATTGGCATACTAACAAAGGCGAATGACCAAATACCTGTCCCATGCCAATGAAATCCGTCCCGGGTTGGTAAGATTCCCATCCTTCGAGAAGCAGTTGACCCTGAAATCCAAATGGATTGAATCAAATCAATATTCTGGGGATACCGTAGTCTTCGTTCCACGGAATACGATGAAGGCTTGACGAGTGACGTTCGAATTGACGATGTAGAACTCGCATGATCTGATTTTTTCAATTTTTTTTAGAATTTTTACCGCGAAAACTTACGAGTCGATGTTATCGCAGGTAGTTATTACTGTGTTGTAAATGTAGTACTGCTGTTCGGGCGGGAAAGTTCTGAAGGATATAATTTCACACAACAGCCAATAAACAAACCTAACCTCAAAATACAACCTTCCTGTTCCGTTCCATAAGCACCTCCAGCTAAGTTTAGTAGGGATCGGGCTAAATCTTCCTAGAAAGTTCACAATTATTTTTTCGACTCAACATTCTGCTTTACCTGATAGCCAGTTTGCGTTTGCCCCTCAACAAGCAGGAGAACGGAAGCGATGAAACAGAGTAACAACATCTCACGTGAACTGAACATCCGTTGGATAAAAAAATAACGAGAATGAACAACCAAAAACAGAAAGAGAAAAATGAAAAGGTAGGCACGATTCATGTGCCACTTCGAACTCTGCCAGGCTGAGTTACTTTTCCGATCTCGCGAGTATATTTACCCAGTCGAGTTGTTTGCCTGATCACTCTAGCACACAGCAACGGAACGAGAGATGAACTGTGACTTGCTGAGTCACAGGCCGATTTCACCAAAATTATTACTCCCAGAACACATACTTGTCATACAATACTGTGGCTATACTGTAGCTTGTAACTCTGCAAAAAGTCTGCAGATTTCCATTTTCCGAATTGTTTTACTAATGAGGGCAAAGGTTGTCCGGTTTAATGAATAGGGGAGAGGGAAATTCGAGATTCGATTCGGCCGACAAATAGAGTAATTTTCTGGATCTCTTCATTTGGCACAGCTACTAGTTTCGTGTGAAACATTGGAGAGTGTGTGGACTTGAGAGATTGCTCATTAGAGGGGATAGGCTGACGTTGGCGAGCAATCTTTTGGCTTCAGGCACTCTCAATCAACTGCTCTGTTACTCTACTTCTCTCAACTTCCCATCCTCTTTCTACTTCGGGCAGAAGTTACTCGAAGAGTGAAATCGAATCCTGACTTTTGGCCAGACTTTGTAATTGGAGACTGCCCTTTGGTCGTTAGGACGAGTCACAGAAAGTGTGATCATCCATGTTTCGGGGAAGGAGAGAAACGGGGGGACTTGTACTGCCAGGCACGAATGTCTCAATAGAGTGCGTAACGAGGCAAACATTGAGGGACTTTGGACGTCTGGAGAAAGATGTTTTCCCTGAAGCCGATGATTCAAAGGGCATATGTTCCTAGGGAAAGTACGACGTCTGAACGTCAGAGTGAGGTAATATCCAACGAGAAGGTGTGTAAATATGTTGTTATGCATCTCGCAGTGCACCTTTCATCCGTCAGCATCCAAGAAACAATTACTATCCAGCTGCTTCTCGGCCGTTCTTTGAGGAGAAAAACCTATCAAGACCGAACAAGGGATGGACCATTTGCATTTTGATTGAAATCTCCGCTCACACTACCAATTTCGAAGAAGGAAGCGCAGTCTCGAGAGTAGTGAGCTGCCTGCAGAGCATGCCTACTGTTCTGACCAAGCATCAGGCATTGTACACCGCCCTGCAGTACGAACCAACCACGAATGGAACAACTACTGCAGTTAGTGAGGAACGATTCGGATGGAAGGTAACGAGCTCTCTCTCTCTATCTATTGGTTCCGTTTTACGATTTGAATGCTTCGAACATCTGTGAAGTGTGTAAAGTGACTTCTAACTGTAGCTGAGCGTATGGGGGGAAACATTTGGGTAGCATGTGGTATTTGTACCCGCAGTTCACAATGTGGAGTAGGTAACCCTGTCTTAATTTTGAAGGGACGAACACAATAACTCAGATAATGTTCAGTTCCATAAACAATGGAAGTTTCACTTCGTACCATGAAATTCAGAAGATTCTCGATTTCAGAACGTAGTCCTGATCGTCCTCTTCGGTATGTACCTTCTCTTCGTTATCTTCTGCTTCGGGGCCTTCGGGAGAGAGATTTGTCGTCGATGGATAGCGAGAAAGGAGGGGATAACTGATGAGGAAGAGGAAGATGCAGAGATGGATGAGGTCGAAAACACCATCGGTCAGTCTCATAATTTAGATCCATTTAAATTTGCAAATGAGCTTGTGTATTTCTTGAAATGTCAATTTTCCAGTGGAGCCTTCGACAGCTCTTCTCCAGCGTGGAACCGTCAACATCACTAGCAATCGGACCATCATCATTCCCTCCCTCACTCTCACTGTCCCCACCCCCGCCCATGATGTTGATAGTCACTTCGTCTTCGACGCTGATGTCCACGTCGACCCGGATTCTGAAGCCGGCGAATCGACATCGTTGCTCGAAGGAGAGGATAAGAACCAGAAGAAGGTCGGATTCGATCTCGAGACGATCAATGAGACAGAGGAGAAGAAGGACAAAGTGGAAGCTCAAGAGGGAGCATGTGAAGAACTGGCAGAGGCCGAGGAGAAAGAGGACCAGCCCGGTCCAAGCACTAGAAACGTGAATGCCCGCAGACTACCTCGACGCACATCCAAGGCTGCCGAAGTCCTGGGGACGTTCAAGGCCAATGATCTCCCTTCCCCGTCGAGAATCAGAAGACAGACCTGGGCTGACAGGAAGGGAATCTCCTTTGATACTTCACTGCTGAAGAGGAAGGACTCGGGAAAGTGAGTTCACCCTGAACTGCCGAATTTTCGATTAGAGAACCCATCTATGCTACTCTTCCCACGGCTTTCTTCCATTCCCCTTGATAAACCTAATGATGTTACATACAATTTCTTCAGTCTTTCTCTAGAAATGGCCCGTGCGTCAATCGTTTCAGCCTCATAGTGCAAAAAGTCTCAGCTTCGGCATTTGTAGTCCGCGTTGACGCACGTTTCTACTCAATGACGAGCGTGCTGTGCTTTTTATGGTTTTTATCGACAAATATCATGTGTTTCTCAAAATAATGCGGAAATAGTGGCCAATTGGCTGTGGATGAACCCCTCGCATCCCTTGTTGTCTCTGGAGAAAAGAGTAAGTAGACAAAGGGATGAAGGGGTCCATCCCACAGCGGGGGGAATAAATATAGTTTGCGATTCGTGGAGATCGCGAGGATTAGATGAACTGCACCGCCTGGTCCATCAACGAGTCCAGGTGCTTCACGAAGGCCTCAAATATTCGAAATTATCATTTATTCATATTACTTTCGGCTATAATTATCGAAACATTCTAAAGAACGTCTAAATAGTGAATCATCGACAGCTTTTCATGCAATAGGTACGATTTTCGAAACTATCGTGAATAAAGTGATGACGGATGTAGTAAAAAAGAGACAGTACCTCAACAGCCTGCACTCTGCTGCGAGTGCTCAGCTCCTCCGCCGTGTTGCTGCCGATCTTCTTGCTGCAATTGATAATGGTCTACACTAGTCAGGCTACCGTATCCCAAATCAATAATGGTCAGGACTGTATTACTGCTACCGTATCTCTAATCGATATTTGTTTCCGTCTACCGTTCTCTAATCTACACGGTTCTCAATCATATTCGAACAACAGTATCTAAGTCGATGCTTGCGACTATCGTACCCGCAACTACCGTACCCCTACCGTATATCCATGCACACTGCTCCCAGGGCAGACATGATCTCGATGCAGGCACACACAAGGATGACGGAGACCTGCTCACGGACGGTGCCGGTGGGGTCTGAATAGAGTGATACCCAAAGAATAATATTCGATAAGGATTTAAATATTAATTGTTTCAATGGGAATTGATCGCTTTTACAGGAGTCATAAGCTAAGTGGAGCCCAAACACACATTGTGTTCATCAAATGCTTATTGCCATTTTTCTCTAAGTCGTCGGAACTAATCAAAAAAGCTGCTTACTAGCGTCATCAGTGACGACAACTACGCCTCGTTCCACATTAGTTTTAATTCAGGAAGTTTTTCTCCGTGGGCGAATGAGATACAGCACACATTGGTTTCAAACTACTCTCCGGTTTGAATATCATTAGAAGCAAGTACGCACTCGCTTACGTGATCCTACTTCATCCTACTCTATTCTAAGTTTCAGAGCAGTTTCTGGCTATAGGGATTCGAGAATTCGATACAACTAACGATTCTTGAGAATGTCGATGATGTTGAGTGCTCGTTCAAGATGCTGATCTCTCTCCACCATCACACGCGTCACTTTGCGACGAGAGTCGACGTGCCACGTGTCTGAATGGAATAGTGATGGAATTAAAATAGATGAGGAATCGTACCTCCCTTGGCGCATTTCGCCAGACGACGGAACGTCCGACGCATGCCACCGATGCCTCTCTTGAAGCGACTGGAACGATGCACCGTAACATACAATGTCTACAGTAGGCTACCGTAACCTAACGATCATAGGAAAAGATATTACCGTTCGAACTCCTCCGTCAGTGCGAGAAGTCTCGCGGGCAGTGGCATTTCGAGAGAGTCGAAGTGAGCGGAAGAATGAGCCTTTTATCCATCAATTTGTAGTCCCACCTCGTGCCAAGAAAGCAACGAAGAAGTCGAAATGTATCCAACTAGCGAGTCTGACTAACTCGGGATGGGGGGAATGAGATATTTTCTTGATGTTGTTGAAAAACGATTGCGATTCGATTTGTGACAAATTGTCGACGTCTTAGATGGATTCTGAAGGCGCGACGTCACACGTCTTCATATCACGGCCTTAGTGGCGCCGCCTAGGCAGCGCCGTTCCAAAATTTTAGTGTTTTGCCAGGCCACATCTTTCGATGAGCCAGCTTGGATCAGTACACTGGTTGTTTTGCTAAAAAGCTAAAGACGAGAAGAAAGGGAGGTGTCTTCCGCCCTAGCTGCGTGCTAGACACACCGAGTAACACACACGAGGGAGAGGGGAGAGAGGGGACAGATGCTGAGGCTCGTCTCTCTCCCTTATCTATTCCTGTGATCGGCCCTGCTCCCTCTCTCAATAGCGAGAGTACCAGAGGAGGACTCGACGTTCACTCTATAGCCATGCCGCCTTTCGATGTCAGTGGCCGGTAGGGATTACACATATCAAGATAGTTGAATCGAAGCATAAAACAGCAGTATTCAACAGGAACACCACCTTGGATATTACATGACTGATGAACGAATTGAACACAGGGTATTGGTTTATCGTAGTGATTGAATAATCTAAAGGAGATGAGTATATGAATGAAATATGACAGATGAAAGTGGGAAGAATCGAATGAAAGAAGAAGAGAGATTAGCGGTTTCCGGATCCAGAATTCTTCTTGTTGATTTTGCCCTCGAGGAAGTAGGTCGTGCACTCTCCTTTGCCCTGTAAAATATATTCTTTGACAGACACAGCCGCGATAGAGAAGGTTGACCGATTTACATAAAGCGATCTGCAAAGATGAAGCGGAGGAGGGATTGCGGGAAACTTATCCATTGTCTCACCCTTCTCAGGGGAGAACAATGAGTGTCAGGACGCTGTGACTGATAAATGATCTATAACTTGCCTTCACTTCGATCTTTCCTCTCTCCATGCACGTGAACTGAGTGAAGAAGCACTTGATCAGGTTGTGGGCTTGTTCGGAGATCTTAAAAGGGAGATAAAAAAGATTTAGGAGAAAATGATTGCCTGAATCTTGTTGGCGACTCCGGTGCTCTCCATGCGAGAAGCCATGTTGACAGTGTCACCGAAGAGACAGTATCTGAGCAGAGATTAGTCAAGATATTAATCAAACATCAAATCTACCTCTCATCAGCTGTTTTCTTAGTACCTGTAACCTGGTTTTCGCATCAAATAAATATGAATGGGTAGCCAATTTCACCTCGGTGCCGCCAATCCGACCACTCCAGCAGCCACACTTCCACTGTGGAAGCCGATTCGCACCATCATTATCTCCTCCGGACGATGGGCGAGTTTGAAGTTGGAGACGAACTGAAAGAAGTGTTATAGTAATTTACAGCAATATTCGTAAAGTTTTCTAATTCCATCAAGAGAAAACAACTTACAGCTCTCATTTTCAGAGCGATTTCAGCAATGTGCTGAACGTGATAATTGCCGTTCTCTGTTGGGACACCGGAAACGATCATGTATGCATCTCCAATTGTTTCCACCTGCAAACACAATCATTGAATGCCATTTTTATCATCATGTTCACTTGAGAAAAGGCTAGATTACCTTGTAAGCATCGTGCTTCGCAATAATAGCGTCGAAGCCACTGAACATGTCGTTCAGGAACGTCACAATCTGAATTATGCTGCATTTTCATCAAAATTTGTGTTAGATTACCTGTAGTGGCGTCGAAGTAGAGGAGATTCTCGTGAATCCTCGAATATCCGAGAAGAGAACAGTGGCGCAAGCGTAGAGCTGAGGCAGCACTGGCTTGCCCACCTTGAGATCGTCGGCTACCGGTCTGCATCCAATCATTTTCTATGTATTCGTATTCATCATCATCTTGTTGTTACTGTACTCATGAGATTATACTGTTTGTCTAATAACAGTATTTGAAAGATTGTCATACCTCGGAAGCATATTGTTGAGCAGTCTATCAGCCTGCTTCTGAGCCTCCTCGAGCATGGCAGTTCTGTCCCTAACGAGTGCCTCGAGATTGGTAGTGTACTCCTCCATCATCTTCATCATTTGATCGACGAGCGAGCCCTTGCCCCTAAAAATTATTGATGGTTTTCACATATCCCTTGAAAAATACTTTAAGGAGACTCACTTCGACCGCAGATTTGCATTCACCATCGTGCGCACTTTCTTGATGTTCGGACGCATCTCCGGAATCTCCAACCAGCAGGCTTCCAGACAGGAAAGGAGCTGCAACCATGATTCGATTGACCGTAGATCGTTCGAAAATGCATACCTGAAGGTTGAATCCCTCCTCTCCGGCGTTCGACGACGGGAAACTGGGTCTGATCAGTTGATCGTCATCGTTGGTCATCGCAAGCATCTCCATGAGCTCTGTAATCTTCGTTTCAGTGAGGAAAAGACGTGGGAAACCCACTTTCCGTGCTCTTTCCCCTCTCATGGAAGGGCGTGACGCGGAACAGGATCTGGTAGATGACCATGCCGAGAGAGTAGACATCAGCGTACTGCGAACCCGTCGGAATCGTGCCGGTCGTCACGATTTCCCGGATGAATTCGGGCGCTTGTTGGATGTATTCTGCAGCGTGGACGTGACCTTTGAGTGGCAACGTTTCGATCTAGAGAACCAACTCACTTCGATCCATGAACCGCTCCTTCTCTGTCTCCTCGACCGTCTCGCCCTCCGCGTGGTACGCCTTGACCTCGCTCTGCAAACAATCGTTGACCTATCAGTCAGTTTTTCAATGTGTCTAACGCACAAGCATTCCCATCATTGACGTATGTCTGTGTTTTATAGTGTGTATCATATCCGAGAGATGGGTGCAATAAACTCACGGTGCTTCCCATCGCGTGCAAACTCACATTCGCCAGCTTCTCGGAGATTATTCTCTCCGTTCGGAAGTTCGACAACTTCACGGTCCAGTTCGAGTCGACCAGACAGTTCTGTAGACAGAGAAGCCCGTGGTAGACAACGGGAGAGGCGTGGAGGAAGGTGAGACCCTGAATGGCTGATTGAACTTGTGCTGATCATCACTTCCCACCTTGACAACATCCTTCGAGAAGGAAACTTGGAAGTTGTGGCCGAGCTTCATCTCATCGTTGAAGAGAATGTCCTTGATGAAATTAATTATTTTTTCGAACTTTAGAGCTAACATGCTTCCTTAATCATGGGATCGATGATAAAAATCGTTTTTTTAAATTAATTATTCACCTCCAAACTTCCTCTACTGCACAGCAACCACGCGACTATGAACTCGTTCTGCTGATTGAAAGAAATACCGTAAAACTTGTTGAGATTCTCGTTCTCGAGCAGTTTCAACTTAAAAATCGCTTATTTTGTTAGGAAACTGTTAATTTTCTAACCTCCTTGAGAACTCGCAGTTCCTCCTTGGGGAAGTTGATGTTTCTCGTTTGAGTGAATCTCTTGACGGCGAGTGCGACGCCGTTGCACAGAGCCTGCAATTGATTAATTTACTTGTTACCATGCTATGCAGGTTGTAGCTGACGCGAATCAAACTCAGTTTGGAGCTGTTCCTACCTGCTTGGCCGAGATGAGATTCTTCTTGTTCTGACTCGACGTGTGACTGTCCGACAGGGATCCACTCGAGACGGACTTCGAGGCCAGCGAGTTCTCCGACTTCTGAAAGAACGAAGACTTCTGGACACGAGCCAGTACTATGACTAAGAACATAAATACGAACACTGAGCGTGAGTGCTAGCTCACGCTCCTACTGCACTCCCGCCCAGTGCCCTCCACTCACACCACGCAGACCGTCGACCAGTCGGAGGGTGTCTCGAGGAATGCGCCACGTCATGTCGTACAACTGCTTTTCCTTCCTGCAAGAGGCATCGGACTACTCGCTACCGAGCTACTCAACTGCTGTTACATGCAAGCTAGTTCTATATTCGATACACCCTAAAATGCTGCACAGTCGATTTCCCTATTGGTTGTCCAATTAAAGAAGCCTGAGCAGCAAATGCAGTCCTGAAAGGAGTCGATCCTCGATTTTGCTCACTGTTTGAGGTAGATGAAGTACGCAAGAGGTACGATCACTGAGATAGAAGCGAGAACTCCCGCAAGGATGTAATAGACCGTGTAATCACACTTGGAACCGGTGAATCCACAGCCAGGTTCGTCGGACGGGAACATTCCTGCAAATGAATTGATTAAAACTATGTACGAATGGTTATGGGAAACATCTTTTTTTAAAAGAGATGTGATTGAATTTGAGCAGATATGCGGAAGTCTAGCCTAGCAGCAAAACATAATATTATGAAAACGCTAACCATTGTGCGATCGCCAGTAATACTGCTTCATTTCGTGTGCAAGATGCTCCGAGCAGAGATCCGCGTTCTTTGCGCATTCTTGACGGTCGCCAAGCTTCGCCTGGAGAGAAAGGCATGCTGATTGGCAGGCAGATTGACATGTAGTGTCTTCCATTGTACGCGAATACAATAAAAAGATGCGAAAAAACGAAACAGAATGTTTCACATTTGATAATGTCACTCTCGCCTCATCTCTTTGACATTCTGTGCAAAGCGAACCAATCGTTTGCAATTCTTCGTCTTTCGCAATCGCTCTCACATTTTCTGCCTTTGAATCCTCATTCGATTAAAATCGAAATGAAAGTGCAGTTACCTCGAGTTCGACTACAATATCGAGCGATCCGTTACTCGCGTAGTAGACAGCATAGCTGGGCACTCGAATGGCTTTATTGTTCATGAGCACTTGGCCTGTGGTTCCTGAATTTTCGCCCTTTCGATTAATTTATTGGCTAATTTGCATACCAATGAACTGTCTGTTGGTCATCTTTTGCCAGATCAGTGAGCCATTCTTGTGCACGTTGTAGTCAAGAGTCTTAATTTGTATTTTTAATAAACACAACTCAAATGGTGTAAGGCAAAGTACAAAATACCTCCTCAAACGCATCCCTCAACGCCAATCCATAGAGAAATAGCGCATCGTAGAGGGACATGTAGTTGATGGTGGCGAACTTTAAAGGCTATTATTTGAGGAGTTCCACACTCAAAGAAAACGCACATGGGTACTGATTATGCCGGTCTTCTTCGAGAAACGATCCTGGAACTCGTCGAAGAACTTTCGATCGTAGCCATGAGCAGTGATGATGATTGTACTCTCGAAGGCCGATTTGACCTCCTGCTTGTCGAGATTCGAAGCTTCCCAGGGGTAGTGATCGGCAATCTGGAAGAGTCCACTGTATTATATTTCCGCGAAAACATAAAAAAGTTACAAATTGTCTTTGATGAACACCCAAAAAGAGTCCGAGAGTTAGAAAACGAAGTTTACCCCGCATAAGCGCTTGAATTAGCCCATCCCATCAGATAACTAACATCATCGCTCTATTTACAGCAAATTCACTAATGCTGCAGTTGCAAAAAGCGTGTTCTCTAAAGTATGCTGCATTGCGATGAGATTTCTGGATAGAAATACAAAATATCACGAAGCATGAAGGAAGTCAGATGCGGCGATGACTAGTGCACTCAATTATTCGATTATGAGTGCCAAACATCACGAGCTTTACTAATCGATGCACTCAAAAAGGCTGATGTGGATAAACATGAGTCAATCCGATCAAAATATTATCTGAAGAAATATTTTGTAATAATTGTTTTCATTTTGTTTTGTTCTTACATGAGCAAGCCATGGTAGAACGTAGACGTAATCTGAGTTCTTCATCATCTGTTTCTTCACTGCGAGCATGAATTGTGTCGCTGCGTGCAAATCCATTCCCATTTCGACGACGATTACTTAATGAATTAGATGAATTATCGTAGTGAATTAGCCAGATGGTACGTAACTGTGTAAAATGAATTAGACGGTTTTGAGCGAAAAATCTAATGTGAATAACAAGTAAGTAACTACTTACTCCTCGCATTAGATGCGATTTCATCCGTCACACCGCTGGCAATAATCTGATCGGCAGACGCGTAAGGATCCACTTCAATCACATCGTTTACCTGCATGGTAAAGTAATGTTTTGCGAGTCTCGAGTAGTATTTGGCTAAGATGTTTTCCAACGACATTAATTTTTGATCTGCTACGTAGTAATGTCTACCAGTCTGCCAAAATATCCTGTTAGTCTGTCTACCGTAATCTCTGGACGGCTTTAGTAATTTGGAACGAGTCAAACATGAAGATTTCGTAATTTACGATTTCGTATTGAACGTCGCTTGCTGCGTAACACGTCTAGTTGGGTTTAGTGAGTGTTTATTCAAATTATCGATTTTAAAATATATAATTCTCACTTTGATTCCTTTATCCCTGCAGATATTCACAAGAGCGTGAACTGAGAGGCGATCGGCGTCTTTTGTTGGGCGAACAATGGCGATCTGAGAAGAATATGCATCAAATTTTTACGAAAAATTAATTTTTGCCTGTTTCCAGTTGTTCAACTGCAGGAACGTGTAGGTTGCTCGAGCCATTTCCGAAGCTGAAGTGAGTGCGACTGATCCGAGAGACGGGAACTCCCTTCGATCAGCAAGAGCGTCGTCTCCACTCATATGGGCGATGATAGGCACGTTCCAACGAGGAGCGAGACGACCGATCACCAGCATTTCTGAGAAAGAATCACTTACTTTTGCACAAGAAAACGAATGCTAGAGACAAGATTTGACGAAAAGAGCTGACCCTGATTGCATCCCGGTCCGAAGTAGATAGTCGCGTTTCTCATGTAGTGCAGGTAGGCAGCGTTCTCCACTCCAGAATAGCGATTGCACGATTCACGAGTAGCGACCCTACGATCAATTTCATCGTTTTTTTAAATCATTTTTTTCTATTTCAACGCAAAATTTGTGAAATTTCAGTGAAAATCATACTCGAATGAATAATTGCCGGGCAGGATCTTCCTCTCCTTCAGATCAGCCGCACACATTCGTAGGATATCCGGTTCATGGGCGATGTTGGGGTTGTTCGGCTGGAGATGACCGATGACGACGAAGCCTCCAGAATCCCGACGAAGCCCGTCGTCGTAGTTGTCGGCCTGGGATAAAATGCAGAATTTGCGACGAATTCAGAATTCACGCCTTAGAACAGCAGCTCGATTTCTCTTGATTCTTCTAGTAATACCTCTTCAGTGCCCTATTTAAACGATTTTTGGGTTCTTCGATAAAAACGCTTTGAGAATATCAAAAAAAAACATTTATATTTCTCATGCCAGAATCTGCAAAACTTCTTGGTGAACGGGGGAATCGAACCCATGACGTTCGGAACGATTGACAGGCATTCTAACCACTGCGCTACACAGGGCGTTGGAGCTGTTCCACTCCTTTCGTTCTATCCTTTCTCTACTTCTCTCTTTTTTGCCCTATGCCAGAGTCAGTTGGCCCAGGGCCAATTCGTCCTAGAAGCACTACTGTTCTGCTCGGCAGATTTATCACCAAAGCTTTAATGATATTCCTTTTTCAAGAGATGGAAATACGTTGGCACAACTTGGCACAAACACGGTGGTTACGTAACGCTGTCTCCGCATCAAATACGTTCAAATGCGATAAAGATGTTTCTATTTCCGCTCTTCCGTCCAAAGAGATCAGACATTAGAAATCTTTTGAGATTAACATATCAAGTTGCTTACGTATCGACGAACCTTGATGGCCCCAGAGTACGTCTTCAGCAGCATCAGATACAACAGTAACCGAATTCCTTCCATCTTCGGAGTTTGTTCGAAGTTGTATCGACGGTCTGGGAATCTGAGCTGATCGTCTCCACTGGGGAAGGAATGAGTTGTGGATCGGTTGTGCCGCTTCTTCCTCCCCCTCCTCAATCCATTAACAGCTCCTCCTCCCTTGCTAATTCGAACCGCATCGGAAGTCGACTGAGTGGAGTGTCTCCATACACCTCAGAGAGAGACGAATGGGAAGAACCGCCGGTAAAGGGGTAAATGTCGACCAAAAATTCACCAATCTTCGAATGAATCTCTTTTCGGAAAAGGAGCAATTTGATTTCTCCGATCGGCAGATGCAAAGATGCAATGGATCCGATCCCACACGATTCACATGCTGATTCACCACAAATCAGGCAAAAAGGAGCGGAATATTCGAGGGGAAGAGAAAAGGGAGCCGAAGTTGGATGGTCCTTCTCTCCTCTTCTCTCTCCTCTGCCATGAATTGCAATAGAGGCACTTTTAGTGCCATCAGAGATCCTTCCTCAGTGTCATTGTTCGATCTTTCTTCCATTCGATCGATGGAAGCCCCTCCGACCAAAGAGATGCTCAAGTGCCCTTTCTGTGAGCTGCCGTTGAGAACGGTCAATGAGGCGGATTCCCACATCAGGAAGTGGGTTTATTCGGACTTTTCCTCATTTTGAACCCAGAATTGATCGAATCAAGCACCAAATCAGGTCAAATTATAAGATTTCTCACCTAATAATCGGGCATAAAAGGGCAGACATTGGCATTTTGAAGTATTTTCGGTCCTTTTCATTCGTTTCTTCACCTAATTGCTCCAATTTCAGGGTCCACAAGCACGAGGTTCACCTGGCCTTCGGCTGTTCTGAGTGTGACAAGAGATTCATGGAGATCGGACAGGCGATGGTACATTTCGAGAGAAACCCGGTTAGTTTCCGATCTTTCCTTGCCGTAGCTAACTAATTCTCGATTTTCGAAATAAAGTAAGTTTCATCTTTGCAGTTCTGTCACAAGGCGATCATGCGTGTGCACATCCCTCATCCTCATCAGCTCGTTCCGCCTCCTCGTCCCAATATCTTCGTGAGACTGCTCGGAATGCTCAAGAGATAAATGCCAATGTCCCCTCTCAACTCGGGTCTCACCATCTACTTATCTCTTCCTTTTCGAATTCCGAGTAGCTGTTTCTTGATTCCGCACACTCTTCATTCTCCAGAGAAATTGTGCGCAGAATGAAGACTCTACTACTCGTAATTCGAAATCTACTGCTCATTCCTCCTGTATCGTATTGAATCGCCCACGTGGCTCGATGAATCAGTTTTCTTTGCCGTGTCTGTTTGATTGCGCACTATAGCAGAGATTGCTGCATAGTACACATCTCCCGCTGAGATCTGATAGTAATATCGAAACGGAAGATCTATTTTCAATCCCCTTGAATGCACACATATTCACACTCCATTGCATCCATCTTCTTCGAGGAACGCCAAGCCCGGCAATCATCCAATCCTCCATCTTCCTTCCTCCCCATCCGCATTTCGATATCGCGAGAGCTGGAAGATGCATCTCGCCAGCTTTCCTCCATCACTCATCCTCATCCTTCTCATTTTCGAGCCTTTCGTCGCCATTCGAGACCAAGGTTAGTGATAGATTGCATGACAAAACCTACCGTAATCCATTTTCAGAGATCACCAGACCACCGTACGCCCCAGATAGTGCCGAGATGCAGCCTCCTTTGAGAGCTCGTCGAGCAGCCTCGTGCTGTCCCTTCTACTCTTCCTACTCCGCCTATTCAATCAAGTGCGGCACCATTCCGTGCGGCAATTGCTGTTACCGTACCCCTCCTCCCGCATTCACCACCCCATTCAAAATTCCTCCCCTTCCGTTCACTGTTCCCCCTTCTCTCCCTCCCTCCCCCACTGCTGTCAATGGATGCAGTGTCTGTGGATAACTTCCCATTTCCTATTATTCACTAATTCCTCATATTTACTATTTCATAATGATCGATCATCCTATGTAGCTGCACTTTCTTGTGGAATGACAATAAATCATTCAATACTCAGAAATCACATGTGCAATTGGGTTCCACAGCCTCATTCAAAGACAATGGGAGTCATAATAGGGGCGCATTCCACGAACTTGCTCGTTCCACGGTTCTTCTATGGGAATGGAGTGAGTAAGAAGATTGTTGGGAGAACACGCGGGACACTATTCATAGTCACTAATGGTGAAGTCATAGTGGTGTGCAAAGGGTGTGGATGGTGATAAGAGGATTGCAGACCATTGAAATACCGGGGAAGATAATCGGAAGTGACGTCGTCTACTAGGGGAGTAATGGACATGATTTCTCACCGGTCAGGCAGATCGAGAGATTGTGTGGAATGAAGAGAGCATTACGGAGAAGGAGCTCCACGCATTCCTTACTCGTCTCATATCATTCTTCCCGTGGGCGAAAGAATGAACACGCTAGGATTCTCAACAGATGGTTCAGAAACGCCCGCGCCCTTCCGCTTGCAAAGTTCACCGCTAGTTCTCGATTCCAACCACTTCCGTTGTGGAAATGCTGATCTTTTTGAGCTGACCAGTTGCTGAGACTCTTCTTGTGTAACAAAAACTCTGTATTAGGCAATTAAGGACTCCCTCTAGAGTACACTTGACATTATCAGTACATTTGAAAAAGATACCTCCATCATCGTGAAACCTACGTCTTTCCCTAGCCTTTTTGCTCCAGTTCCAGTCCTTTTCCCACTGTTTTGCGGTGTAGATCGCGTCACAGTCTGACTTCTCGCTGCTTTCGGTTTCCCTCTGATTGAGAGATTGTTTAGAATAAGGAGAGTCGAACCACAACTACCTTCGCGCAACCCTTTTTAGTCCTCCACCACCGCTCCTCTCTTCTCTTCTTCTCTCCCTACAGATGTCCAGAATGGCCCTTCCACACCCCCAACCATCGCCCCTTTCATATGCATCCATGTTCAGTGTAGAGACAGTGTGGAACGAAGAGAGAAGAGGCAATAAAGAAGTAGGAGAGAGCATGCAAATCGGAGAGAGCCCATATCTCCCAGCACAGTGTCTCTCTTTGCGTCTTCCTCCATCTCTCCTTCTTCACTCTTCTTGACTGAGATAGTTTCTCCCCTCCGACTCCCCTCCTCTGATCATACCAATCATCCTCCCTTTGTTCTACACTGGTCACGTATTCTGAGTATTCCTTCCCACGCTGAATAGGAAGCCCCCTCCCACCCTTGAATATACTGGTCAGCTGGAGTTTGCAGCCCTCTTTCGATCGGCCCAGCTTCCCAAGTTGATGATAGAAGTGTGAAAATCTTCTCCCATTCCTTACTCCATGAATTTCGTAATTAGTACTGGGAATCGAATCACATGAGACGGTGCATTGTCCACTATCCATTACGAAACAGTACCTCATCTCTCAGACTTTTTGTTTCCTCAACACCCTTGTCTCCCCCTCTCTTCCCTACTGGCCTTTTCATCTGGGGCGATTCTCCAGTTAGCTCCTCTCCTTCTTCTCTCCTTTTCATTCCTCTCCAGTGTTCCTTCTCCTCACCTCCCCTCTTCTGTTTTCGCTCTCTCTCATTTCGCATTTTGCATAGCCTAAATCATCACAAGGGAGGTTCCTTCATGCGCTAATCGATATCTCTTCGGAGATGTTTTGATTTACACTATCATATCTCTCCCCTGCATCGATCTCTTTCAGTCTTCGACCATCTCAACGATGTCTCTCTCCCAATCGCCCTCTTCCGACCCCTGCTTCCCTCTTAGTCGTGAAGAGGCCGCAGATGCCGAGGTATCCATCAATGTATGTTGATCAGTGTGCTAATTAGGCTAACTAATTAGATAAATACTACACTATCTTAAAGGTCGCCACCCTCGAGATGGCCTCTCTTCGTCTCGATGCATGGCGTTCCGATGAGTCTCTCCGAGTGGAGACGATCAGCAAGTGGCCGTCTAATGTGAGTTTATGATATCAAGTTGCTAAAAACAGCTAGAGAAAATGAGAGAGTGGGGAGCCATGAGAGACCGTGAGTCAATGGTTGCATTGTGAACCTTCAAAAGATGATACCCGGCCCCTATCTGGCCACAATCTCTCTGTCAACGGAATGGACTTTCGCACCCCATGCGCCGCGCATAATTCGATGCGAAAATTGGAGCGGATTCTGACGAAATGGGTTCGGTTCGAGTGAATCACTCAACACAACAGTAGGGAATGAGAGAGAGAGGCAGATAGGGAAAGTGATAGGGGCGGCATTTCCGATTGGGGAGAGAGGGGGAGAGTGACAGTTTGTTGCCGCGCAATACGGAGTGGAGTGGGCAGTTGTTTAGACGACTTTCGTTTATTGAGGAGAGGGATCGCGTGATTGAGGGAGAGCCTTCTTCTCTCTCTGTATTGATATTGGGGCAACTTCCGATCTACGGGCTATCACGCGCTTCAACACGAAAGTGCCGTGTTTCGAAGAAAGGAAGTGCCTGTGTCTCTTCTCTTACCATACTCTCTCGCTTTCTCTGATCGCTTCTCTGCGGTTAGTGATAACGTCTTTCCTGATCAAGGTGTCATTCTCTGTCTATAAAAGAGGGAGGAGGAGGGGCTTTCCCTCACTCATTACTCACTCATTCCCCTTCTCGTACTCACACTTTGTTCTCCTTCTCCTGTTTGATCTTTCTTTGTCGTGTGTGAATCTGTTTTCGTCCTACTCGAAATAGATTAGATACCAATTCCGTCCGTCGTAATTCACCAATCCGTCCCCAAACAATTGGCACGGAAACATCCTCATTCTATCGGAATTTCCTTCCCTATCAACAGTTCCTTCATTCCTTATAAAAGAAGCGCCCGCTGCATAGATTCTCTCGATTTTCGCGTAGATCAATCGATAATCGATCGATCGATAGCTCTTCCATTCAGGAGTTCGTTCTCGTTCCCTCCATAACGATCGACATGAGATCCGCTTCTCCCTGTGAGGACAAAATGCCCACCGCTGTGAGTCTTCCACTACTTTTTCATCGTTTTTGCTCTTCGAAAACTTCAATCACTGCCTATTTTCAGTTCGTTCGCGAGCGTCTCTCTCCTCGCACGAGAAGCCTCGAGAGTCTGACCGAGGTAAGGCTATCGGGACTAGACTCTAGTTTCGAATTGGTTGATCTTTGATCTCTCAGGTCAGCTGTGATGTGGAGAAGCAGTGCGAGACGGAGGCGATCGTTGCTCGTCTGACCAAGAGTGCCGCTGTGATTACCAAGGTGATCTTTGAACTCTCTCCGATTCCCCTTCTCTCTCCCTGATCGGCAGCAGAACGGGGAGTAAGAGGCTTTGGCAATAATGGGCTTTGTCTGGAATTGCTAACCAGGCAATCGTACAGTTCTCTGTTTTGTTGAGGAGAGTTTACTATTCGATAATCATTCCAGAAGATCAATCCCCTCCGTAACGCTCACTTCGCCAATCGTCCCAAGCGTTCGACGGGCATCTTCAATCTCACTGTGCTCCTGGAGGACGAGGAGGTACCTATGTCACTCATTTCTGGTTTTCTCTTTATCCTGAGCGGTCAACCCCCAGCGGGTTACGGTACTTATGATTGGTCCCACATTCGAAAGAGGGCTTGGAGAGCCCCTTCTAGATGATTCGGAATGTTTATGGGCCCATTCCCGGTCAGGAGCAAGAGGGCGACCAATAGAGGAAAGGGCGAAGTCGTTACTGGAATGGGGCTGAGATAGATGTAGCGGCTCCTTTCTCCACACATATTCGGTCAAAGTTCAACCCGGCTGTTGAATGGTCATGAAAACCCGCGAATGCTTCTTATCTTTGCGATTCCGAGAGAAGAGCTCAATGGGGAAATTGATAGCGGGTCGAAAAGCTCTTTATCTCGATTGTGATTTCTCGAGATTGAATCGCAATTGCGATTGATTTTGCAATCGAGAAGAGGGAGAAAGGGAGCCGTAAAACGCCGATAGCATCGATCTGTTAGGCAAACGGATGAGTAATTGCACTGTTAGTAGCTGCAGGGAGGGCAAATTAGGGAGAGAAAGAATGAGTAAGGTAGTGAGTAATCATACTAATCGGTTGCGAATTATCGGGGACATCAAAATGACTAAGATCGTGAAATGTTGCAGTGCAAATCATGAGTAATTTCGAAAAAAAGGGATTTTCCTCTCGAAAATATTGATTTATCGATTTTCCAGAACGATACTGAGGCTACCGCCGACCGTAACCTTCTCACCTCTCCATCTGCTGGTATGCAGAGATCCATCTCTGCGGATCTCCTGACGAGAAAGGAGTGAGAGCTACCGTACCCCTCCCCGTGGTACCGTACCCTCCAATTCCCCGGCTCTATGCAATATTCCCCTCAATACTTGTCCTCCCTTCTTTAATTTCACCCCGATCTCGTAACTTATTCATCGAAATTGACCTAATATTCATCCGTAATATCTATTCTCCTCCCCCTTTCGGTCATTTAGTCTATAGACCGTAACCAAATCCAGCGTACTTGTTACTGAATCGTAGTTTCCAATAATACCGCACTGTGCAAACCTGTTTACAGGATAGCTCTAATAAGTTCCAATCGGGATTTCATCAAATTCTGGTCCCCTCTTTGAATTTCACAGTAACCCCAGTTCTCCCACACATCACCCGTGACCTTTTCAATTCCCGATTTAGAAACCTTTTATTTACTTCGTATAGATGCTTCTACGCTTAGCAGAAGCAAATTGTAGTCGTCCCCTTTCACTTCTCCAATCTCCTATCAAACGCTTTCTCCCCATTCCTCGATATTCATCCACACTACGAGTGGTGGAGGCGCGATCGGTTCTCATTCTTGAATTGAAGGATCTTTTCTCATCCATGATGTTCTCACCCCGCTGTGATTGAGCTAGATTATGAGGCATTCCTACTTTCAACTGAAACCGATTGCGTGACTCTGACTTCTCCCATCTCAAGCTTTACTTCTCCTCTTCCTTCTAAGGAATACTTGTATTCGAATACCATCCATAATGGCTCACTCTTGCCGAATGAGACCGTTCTCACACACCGATTAGGCATTTACAAACCCTCCTTCTCCCCCTTGTTTCTCTAACTTTGTTCGCATTTCCCCCCAGTTTCTCTCTCCTCTTCCATCCGATAAAGAGACAAACTGAGCATGATTCAGAATTGAGATTGATTCCGATTGAGAGAGTAGAGGAATGGAGAGGGAAGAGACGAATGGAGAAGAAAGTTCATGCAGCTTTCTAGAAGGGGAGAAAAACGGAGTGGGAATGTATCTGAATGGGGCTCATAAAGGGCTCATAATGCATGCAATCGACATCCGAGTAGTTATTTGTCAGCGATATCTCAATCCCGTCGAGTGTGGGGGGGGGGGGTTCAATCTCTTTGACGAGGAGTGATCTAACTTTCTTCGTTCACTGGTATCTCTCGTTGATCAGACAGAACGAGAGAGTGTGTGAATTCGAGAGAGTTCGTCGGGTTGGTTCAGCTGTCAGTTCGACTTCTCTGTTTGATTTCGTCGCGTTCACTCACCGTTTCAACTCTTCTCTCCCTCAGTTCTTCAAATTCTCTCGTTCCTTCCCGCCCTCTCCCCTCTCCCTCTCATTCACTCCTCTCCTCTCTCTATTCAGGAGACCGTTCACGTTTCGTTTTCAAACGGTGTGCTCTCTCTCCTCCATCTCTTCTTTCTCCCGCGCACCCCTCTCGGATGCCAAATATAGCCCCCACTCCTGATAGGGAGGCAAACCGTCCCAGGAATAGATTCTGAACCGGATTCGAGATTCCATTCCAATCTGTCTCACTTGTCTGCCCACTCATTAGAGAACACTCCTAATTGTTCTCACATTGGCTCAAGATAGGACGAGCTATCCCCTTTCTTCGAATCTTGCTGTTTTATAGCTGTGAGAAAATAGCCACTCCATATTCACCCCTTGAGTTATCGAAAAGGAAGATGGTGATCGTGGGAGAAATTGCAATAAATTTGTCACACTCTTGTTGGCGGAGTTGTTGATTCTATTTGCAGAGTTCCCCCACAAATCATTACTGAGAAATCGAATTCTTACTCATCTGATTCATTTTCGATTACATCAATGTGAATGGTCTTGCAAAAGGTCTTCAGCATGAACACTTGGACTTTCTGACCGTTTCCCCCTCCCTTCCTAGGTTTCTCATTGGGTGAGAAGATACATAATGTGCTTCATCCCAATACAAGCACATGTGCTTCTCCTTCCTTCTCACACATATGCTACAGTGCAACCAAAAAGGATGACATCTCTCATCTTTCTCTCATGAATCTACCCTCATTTCTCCCCTGCTCATTTCAGTTTCCTCCGCATTCCTTCCTTTTCGATGCTTCTCTCATTCTTCTCCAATCTCCCCTCCATTCCACCAATTCAGAGGGTGATGAGTCCCTTTCCTCCCCCGCTTGTTTTCCCCTCTGAGATATCGTTGATTGAGTCACTGATCGGCACTGATCACAACTCGATAATGCATCTCTGAACTTCTTCCCTCGAAAACTTCTCGTCTCATTCGCATTCTCGAACGATCAATCAAACCGCTCGGACTCAATCACTTCCTCTCTTCTCTTCCTCTCATTCCTTCCGATCGAGAGGTTTTCTTCCCCATTCTTCCCTTTCTTCTTCCTGATAGTTGTTGTTTTCAAGAAACCATCGGAAGGAGCGAAGAAAATCGAAGAAATTCTCAAAAAATAGAGATTCCTCTTTTCTTTCCTCCCCTTCTTTTCGTCTTCCACTCTACCTATGATAGCTGATGTTTTCGCGGAGTACTCGAGACCGAAGGAAGGAGAAGTATTGTTGATCTGCCCTGTTTTGAGTTGTTTGCGTGTTGTTTGCGTCATCGATTTCGCGTAAGGAAAGAGGAGATGGGGTTAGCAAGGGAATTGTTAAAGTTGAGAGGGAGAGGGAGTAGTGCTTGATAGCGAGAGAGAGAGACGAACAGAGTGAGGGGAGCTTATCCCATCTCACTCTCTCCGATCAGTCCAATCCCTCCTCTCCTCTCGTTGTCTGCCCTCTCTCCCTTCCCTTCCCTCTCTCCGCCCCTCCTCCTCAAATCAGTAGGTGGAGTCATCCGTCCTTTGACGCCTCTCCTCTCCCTTCGAACTTTTCGCCTTTCCAACGCAATACTCAGTCAAAACCGAGCCGCTTGTGGAGAACCTTTCAAATGGATAGTCTCTCTCCTCCCTCTCCATCTCTCTAAGGATTCTCCCCCTTCTTCTCAAACCGAGAGGCTCTCTTCTTCCACCCTCAAGAACGGTTCTCGATCACTATTTACCAGACCGTTCTCCGTGATAGCACATTTCTCCCCGCTCCTTTTCTCACTTAGCCGCTCTAATCTTCTCCCTTTCACAGCAATAAAATCGCGCAGGTAGATTAGGCAATCATTTGCAGCTCCCTTGGAATGTTGATCTTCCTCTTCCTCTCACCTTTGATCGAGTTTGCATCGATGACTATTTTCGAATTATCTTTTCGTCATCGTTTTCTTGAGTAAACATTGTCGTGTATCACTCTGATCAATCATTGTTGCGCCGTAATTGAGTAAACTTTGTCCATTTCAGCCATGGATTCACCGTTCGAGCGTCCTCAGAATCCCTCTCCTCCTCCCAGTTCCCCGTCGACTCCCCTCGAAGGAGGACAGTTCCTCTTCCCATCGGTTTCCTCCGCTCTCACCAGACAGGTTAGATCTTTGATTTCTTCCCCCGGGATCAATCCATCTATCAATAGTTTCGTCTTTCGAGACTAGGGAGTTGAGTTCTAAACAAGCAGCTGTTTGATCGAGAAAGAAGAAAGGGAAGAGAGAGAGAGAGAGAGGGGGAAACACACGTCGCTCATTTCTTGAGGGGAAAACAAAGAGGAAGCGACGATCGATCCGCCATTCCTTTCCTATTTCGAAACTGCTTCCGATTTTGCAAATCCCGATTCACAAAGTACCATACACAAATCGTTTCTTCAATGGAAGGAAACGTTTGCAATTGTGTTCGATTGGCAGATTCGAAGCGATCTCATTTCGTTGCGGGAACCTTAATGCAATCTGATCGGTGTTGAAAAAAACGATACAGAGAATTAAGTCAGTATCACTGATTAGAGGAATCTATTTAGGATTCGGAGACGCAATCTTCTGATGGATACGAGACGGATTCGCAACTGGGCGACGACGTTCCCCTCTCTCTCACTGCTTCATCCTCCATGGAATCACTCCCGACTGATGAGGTGAGATCAAGTGATAGTCAGAAAACTGATACCTCATGGGATGAAGAGACAGGATTCGAAATTAACCTTGAGTGATCGGAAGCGCGATAGTAATTAGCTAGCGTTAATCACTGCGGATATGTGCTGAGCTTGGAAACGTTCGAGTAAAATGAGAGCAGCTTTAGGAGTGATTGCAATAGGCTGAACTCTCAGCGTTTGAACTTCGTAATTCTGACGCTTCCATTCTCCATGCCATGGTATGTGGTGGCAATAATCAGATAGGGTTTTGCATAAACAATATGGCATGTTCCCGCAATCATTCCATCCTCAATCATTGTCATGCGCCTCGATTATTCCTGATGTCTGGTGCTCCTATTATGCACTGATAGTGAAGGAGTGATAGCATCAATCACGCGGAACGTGACACTTTCAATCATTCTGATTCCGACCTATCAGTCTAGTGTGTGATGATAAAAAAGAGTTGTGGAGTGAAAATCAGTCACATGTTTCGCAGTGAGAAATGATGGTGAGGTCAATCATTCTGATGCTATTCTCATTCCTGGTTACAACCATTGTCTCTCTCCATCTCTCACTCTGATATGATAGTGTTTGCTCCGGTTTCAACTCGTGACGCGTGTGCATCACAAGGTAGCAAGGAAGAGGAGAAGAGAAGGCGGGGGAGGAAAAGTGAGAGATGTGATTGTTCTTGTCTTTGCATTCCGCTTCTCGTAGGTAAGACAGGGGAAGAGAACGCGAGGATTGGAGAGAGTAGAGAGAGAAAGGGAAATCAGCCGGGTACCCACGAGGAACTCTCTGCGTCACACGGACTTTTATTGTCTTGTAGTGTCTCGTCTATTCGACGAAATACACCGCTTAGTCAACTCGTGAGGGACAACTATCATATTAGGTAGTTTTCCACGCTGGACAGTCACGTGTGTTGGTTTAAGCAGTGAAAGGAGGATCAAACAATCGATGTCTCGTAATGCATCAGGTGGATCAATTCTGGATAGAAGAAACATCTATCAACTCAGATCTGTATTACGGTAGCCTTCGAAAGGGCATGGATGTAGATCTGACAATTGGCCTGATCGTAAAGTGATGGGCAGGGGACGAGTTGCTCTTTCCTCCCTATCCTCTAGTCTTCCTTCCTTCTTTTTATCACTTCTCCCTTCTCTTGTTTCTCCCTCCCCTCATCCTGAAGGGATTATGAGTTGAGGGATGCATGAGAGAAGGAATATCAATCAGAGAGAGATGTGTCAGATTGATAATAAAATGGAAGAGAGACAACACTCAGAATTCCATTAAAAAAAGGAGGCAGAATACGAAAAGAGTTACTGTAGTTTGAGATCAAGCACTGAGGAATGCATTAAGAAGATCGAAAGAGGTCAATCTCTCTCTCGAAGTGTTCGAAAATAGGGTGATAATGTGGCCAGAGACGGGATAGGTTACGATAGGTGATAAAAAGTGGGAATTGATGAGATCGAACTGGGGGAAAATTGGCCAAATGGTGTAAGTGAGACCGTCTCTTCTCTTCAGCAATCACCATTCCTTCTCGCTCCTCTCAACAATCGCTTTTTCGGTGCATACGGTCCCAAGGTGGGTGGAGTTGCTGTTGTGAATGACGATGAAATGAGACGAAACAACCACATAATACTTCGAAATGCAAAGACTTTAGCGATTTGCGGATTTCCGATGGAATTGATGACGTGAATTATTGATAATCGAAAGCGAGAACTATTATAAATATCAATTTCTTCCAGCACGCCAATCTGCCTCCCACTCTCGGTCGATTCGTGACGACCATCACGTATCGTCGAAACACGTACGATGACGAAGAGGAGGATGCAGTGAAGAGAATGAGAACGGAGGAGAGCGAGGGTTAGTTCATTTGCTTAGTTTCCATTGATTCTCCTAAAAAAACGAAACATTTTTTCTAAACTAAAAACTATAATTTCTTCAACAATTTTCAATATTTCCAGACGACGAAACTCCCACTGACGAGTCGACCTTCATCGTTGATCCGAATGAAGATAAGAAAGAAAAATCCGACGACGATGACCTCTACGAATTCTGAATCTCTCCCGAGTCACCTACATCCAACCTCCTTTCTAATCCCGCTGGTAAACTCGAGCATAATATCCCTTTTTAGATTTTGCCAATTACAATTGCCTGTAGTACCTAGCCAAATCGTATTTAGATTCCGTCCTCTTGGAATTTTTTAGTTTTCCTATTCGAATCGATTATACCGTATCCGTTCTAGATTTCGAATTTTATTCAATTTTCCAAGTCTAAGATACCGCATCACATCTCTAGGTTTGATTTTCGCTTATCATTTTTCTAGTAGATCATTTGACTACACTCCCTGATCATTATTCAACGCTAGCAGCGCTAATAGCCTAGCATCATCCCCTAAGTCTCCGAAACTGGAGACTTCTTATCGAGTAGCCTAGATCCGATTTCCATTTTTTTGTACAGACGGCTTTCTGTCGCATCCCGTGTGCACACTTGGGAGAATTGACTTGATTCTCTTCATTTCAAAAATTGAAAAGAAAAGATTCAAACCATTTCTCGTTGTCCTAGCATTCCTTGCTAGTACGTCGTTTTTCTGACGGTCTTGTCCCCAGCTAGATCCGCTGACCTTTCCCTCCTTTCTTCCATAATACTCCTCTCTCTAGGTTGAATAATTGCGTTCAGATGACTTCTTGGATGAGCACCAATTCCTTTCGCTTCATTTTCTTCATGAAAATATTTCAATTTTTTATTTGGATTCGTTAGCCATTCAAGTTTTTTTCCAACTCCCCCATCCCCTTCCTTCTCTGACATGGTAGACTGACACCCACAATTCCCCATGGCGATCTCTTCTCCTTCCTCATTTTCGAGTATTGTTTCCCCATTTTATGCAGCTGCTTCTTTGCTATTTCGTATTCTCTCTCCGGTTTTTGCTGACCATGAACCCCGTAATACTGTTGTAATCGATAAACGTATCAACTGATAACTGATTTATTCGTATCGAAGCACAGCCAAGATGGAATCCTGATGGTGTGGATCCAGTTTCCGATGATCTATTCTCGCGTAGTTCGAAGGGGTTAAAAGTAGATGTTTGTGGTATCTCTTACTGTCAGGGTGAGAAAGCGGGAGAGGGAGAGAGGGGTGAAACAGCGAGTTGATGGCAAGCAATAGAGAGACAACAAAGAAGAAAGAGTGGAGGTGAGAGTGGACAATGAAAGGGGAATTAGATGGAAGGGAAAGATATGGATGCTCTGCTCTAGCAGGAGAAGCATCCAAATCGGTTGAAATGCTGGATCTGACTGCGCTTGATACGGTCGAAATCGATCTGAATTAAAAATTTCGACAATGTTATTGATTCCGTGAGAATTGCCTTCTGTCAATGTAAACATGCCCTTTCTAATTCATTTTAATTGTCTAATTCACGATTTCTTTGAGATTTCGAAGTAATTCGATTACGGATTTCAAAAAAAAACAGCAATTGTCTGGAGGAGAAAGAGACAGAAAAGAAGAGATTCTGACCTTGTTGGCCTCCTCGGTGATTCTCTTGATATTTGCTCGAATGATCTTCATCACTCCTTCCTTCTCCTCCTCCTCCGGATTCATTGACGAGTGAGAGTTTCTACGAGGGGCAGGATAGATTCGATCCATCTGAAAGGTTAGAAAGGGTTAGGGTGAAGTTGATACCGTAGCAGAGAAGGAATCGATTGAAAGTACACGTCGACTAGACCGAATACTGTACTACTGCAAGGGAAACCCAGAACAAGATTATATACACGACCCCGGCCATACTACTGAGTCATCAGTAAACTGTTTAGTCTCGCTCTACTGTAAATGCTTGTCATATCTATCTGATAGAAAATAGTGTGGATTCTTGAGAGAGCCAAACCAATACGTCAGAAGGGTCTATTTCCCTCCATTCGTACAGGAAATAAAAGAAGAAAAAGTAGAGAATTCAAGTAGAGAAAACTGAATAATAAAATAATTAATGTGACTGATAACAGTAATTAAACGTATATTAAGTTTTTTTTCCAATTTTTAAAAACGAATAAGTCAAAGTGTCCAATTGAAGTATAAGCAATACTTATTTAGCTAACTTACAGCAATATCCTCGTTCCTCGCCATCACTTCAGCCACCATGGAAGAGGAAGAACGTCGAGAATCAGATTTCTTTCGATCGATTGAAACCTGGAAGTGGTTTTCCTAGCCACAATACAAAGCGCAAGAAAGGGAAAGGGGTGTTATGAATCAGTGGAAATGAGGAAGGAACACGGAAAGCGGCATGTTTCACGCAGTTCCAATTTGTTTAGGTGGATTATATCGAATTTGACAAATAGAGGGTTCTAAAAATGACGTAAATCCGAAATGTAGAAAGCAACAGGGAAGAACCAGAGCGCGGCTCACAATGATTTCCGGGGATGGGATTGCACTTTCCTCCTCCTTCCTTCTCATGCACTTTTATCTACCTGAGAGCGCGCGATGGTGCAAGAACTCGCGTGTTTCACTGTCTCACTATTTGGAACGAGACGAAACAGTGAACTTTTAGGAACTTTCGCCCCAGGTGGGCTCTGGCTACCGTAGTCATTAGGTTAATGCTACCGCACCTCAGCCGAGCCGTTATCCGAATCGCAGAAGAGGGAAGCCATCTCGAAGGATGAGAGAACGACTGAGAGGAGAGGATGCAAAGAGGAGGAGGCAATTGGGGCTAATTTGGAGTCCGTGAGAGACACAATGGAAATCGATGCGAATCTGCGAATTTCTCTTGAAATGGGGATTCCATTCCCTCCAAATGACGTTATATACGCAATGTTTTGGCGGTTTCTCAATGCTTAGAGGAACCATGATCTCAATCTCTTTCAAGGAATTGAATCACCCCAGTGGTTGAATAGTATGAGTTATCTGTTGAGTTGTGACAATAGGAAAGTTGTTAGAAGCTTCTCAATTTCAAAACGAAATTTTCCATAAGAAATTGAAAGTGATTCAGCTCAGTGACTGGCTTTTTATACAAGGAGTCGATAGATCAATCGCTTATTCGATTCAATGCACTGCCGTTGGAGAAAGATTAAGCTAGATATCGCGTGAAATGCTGAGACGCAAACAAATCCAAACCCAGTGGGATCTCGATGAACAAGTTTCTCCAAGGTGATTCGAACCAACAAACTTCTCCGATACGATTCCATTTAGGCTGCACAGCAGGAGACAAGCACAGTGGCCTCTCACTCAACTCCGCTAATTCTTCCCTTTCTTACAAACATGGCGATCGTGTTTAGGCCTACTGTGTTGAAATACTGCCAACTTTCCACCATTTGCCTATTCTCACTCAATTTTCCTCAAAAGCTATTGTTTTCATCAATTGAACAAGTTCAATTCAGTTAATACTCTGATTCTCCAAAACCCATTGTTTATCCCTCAATCACCCACTCATAAACCTCTTCGTTGTTGTTTCTTCCGTTGTAATCGAGGTGCGAAACGTCGCAGCTTCTTATCTTCTCTTTCTTTTCATCTCGCGTGCCAAACCGATTAATCAAGGCCTCAGTTTAAAGCCGGCGTGAAAATGAAGCAACCGGAGGGAGAAAGCTATTAATTATCGGGAACCTTTGAGCCGACTCAGCGAAGCGTCTGTTTCAATTCACTCCACTCTCCCCATCAATCAAGAAGACACCTCGGATCCACACTTTTTCCTCTCACAAAGCACCCTTTTCTTCCCACAGGGTTGACCACAATTCAAAGCTTGATTTTATCTTCAAATTCTATCATATTTGTTGCGATTTGAAGTCAACTTGACTTCATTTCAACTTAGGAATTCTCACCAATCCGTTCAATCGCTGATCTCTACTAGGAATACCAGGAAGATCTGCTCACTTCACTTTTTTCCTTTCCCACTTTCAAGTCCATTCCGCGCCACTTTTTTCGCCCTGCGGCCCATTGCGCACACGCGTCAAAAGTGGCCCTGCACCCGATGGGATACTAGACATACTCACTCATTACAGAACCGCCTCATTTCTTCTCCTACAGGAGTAATATCCTGCCCTTCTCCAGTTTCTTCTGCACTCTCTATCCTGTAACAGATCTTGCATGGTGAAGAGAATTACCCCAAACCTCTCCATTACTCAAACTATCAAGCTTTCTCTTGGCTAAACGAATACCTATCCCACCTCCAGATATCCACTTTTTGCACTTATTACAGCCTATAGTCACACGAGCCTCCATTGTTCTCTCCTGTTGAATCCCACTCAGTTATTATCCAGTCTACGACTCCTTCTTTTCTTTGTGGACATTCGATACTTTCAATACGTGGTCATCTCACAGCGGCTGCCTTTGCTAGAAGAAACAAACCAATTAGTCTCGGAAGGGTTCTCTCATCTCTTTAGTCTGGTAGGGAAGATGAGTGAGTAGAGGAAACGAAGAGAAGCAGATAGCTCCCTATACTTAGCAGAGATTTGACACCTGGTGCGTGAAAGGAACCTATCCATCTTTTTAACGGGAGCGAGACTCGCAACCACAACTCTTCTCACTCACTCTTGCAACATTCTCCCAGTCATCCTTCCCTGTCATTCACTCAATTGAGTGAGTGACCCGAATCAGGTGAAAGTTCCCTTCAATTGGCTTAGCCTTCCCTTCTCTACTCCGATTCTCTAATCTGGCAGTTGATCCATCCCGCTATTCAATCGTTCCACTCTCATGACGGAAGCGGTGACTCTCTCCATATCACGTTCTCTCTACCCACTCTGATTGGGGAGATTGGGGTGAAATCGCGAGACTTCTTCTCAATTATCCAGTCAGAACCCCGCAGCTAGGGAGAGAGAGCAGAGGGATCGGAGAGAGTGCAGACAGGCAGAGGGAATTAGAGATTGAGAGGATGTGAGAGAGCCATGGCATCTGGTCGGCAGTCAACTCGAAATGTGCGAAGTGAGGGTGGCCGGGATTCTGATTCTCTCGATTCCCAACATGCTCTACTAGGTCTGAGCGAGTGAGAGAGTATGGGAAATGGAGAGAGTCAGAGGCTATTAAGATTCCGGCACGTTCTTGGACACATCTTGTCCTCATTAGTCGGGGGTCTCTCGTACTAACTAAGTCTCGTCCACTGTCACTCAAAATTCTCCTTTTTTGCGGAGATTCTCGGATTAGGAAAGGACGCTTCCCTTTTTTGCCTGTTCCTTCTGTCTCTTTCGGTTTCTTCCGCTATGTTTTCGTCTCTACATTTCCCTTCTCTCTCGATAGTCAGAGAGAGGAAAAGAGCATCTTGAGAGACCAGACCGCTTCATCTCTAGAGGGATTCATCTTACTCTCCGTCAGTCGTCGAGGGAGAGTCTCATTGCCTATCATAGCAGGCATCTATCAGAGTGAGAGGAGTAGCTTCTCTCCGGGGACTCATTAGCCCTTTCTTACTCCCTCACACACAATGGCCGCCCATTCAAGTCCACGCTCATTTCCATTCTCGTTCCGGAATCTTTCTTCTTTCTTCTCTATTTTCTTGTTCACACTTTTTTGAACAATTTTTAATGTTGACTTGTTGATTCGTTTTATTGTAATAGGAATTTCTCGAACCGATTTGAAATTTTCTTGAAGCTTCCTCCCAATCGAACTCGTCTGGTCATTTGTCCATCCGACGCAACGCGCCATCGCTTATTGAGATTTATTCGCCTGAGACACAACGTCTATCTCCATCCCAATCTGACTCCATCCTCTATTCTCCTTCTCCTCACATCTTTTGTCGTTCCCCTCCTCACTTTTCATGAAGATCTATTATTCGCCAGATGTGATGGGCGGAAGGGGGGATCTATCAACGTTTACTTTCGTCAAGCTCGATTTATTTCGGCCCCGAGATCAGTCGATTGAACTTGATTTTCTCGCGAGACGGACTATTTGTTCAGTTTACTGGATTGTATTTCTTCATCGAAATTTCGATTCGTTCAGATTTGCAATTTTTTTGATATCTGCTGGATTTTTCTGGAGTTTCAATCCTTCCTTTAGCTTTCGAAGCAATTTTTACTGACTTTATCTTGTTTCTGTAGAAAGGGGTTTCTCTATGAGGGGACAATAAACCCTAGTGTTTCTTCTCCTCATCTTTCGACTCTCTTCTCGATCTCTGACTGATTTATGGTCTCATCTAGAAGACAGTCCGTTGTTCCTTCCCCCTTCCTCTCCCTATCTCTCTTGATGGATTGGCTATCGTCAGACAAGAGTACTCCATCTCCACTCCCTTCACACATCCCCTCTCCTTCTCAGTTGTAGCATAGTATCTTTGTTCGGAGAGGCCCGTTCGGATGTCAGAGTAATGGACTTCCTTCACGGTTAGAAAGTGCGAGAGAGTGTGTGATTTGGAGAGAGTTAGACGAGATTCCGCCCCCAGATGTGACTAATTGATGCCGATTCCTTATGCAGTTGACGCCCTTTGTGAAGTTCACTCTGACTAATTAGACCAGATGAGGGAAGTGAGCCCTATTCTTCCTCCCCTCCTTCCCCCTTCCCTCAATCTATCACATATGCTTCCTATCGGCTCTCTGTAAAGGGCTGATCAGGCGCGAGATTAATGATCTCTTTATGCGAGTCCTCCCTCTACTGTAATAGGAGAGGGGAGGAGCAGGCTTCTTCTCCCTCAGTCATTCCTGTGAACTGTCTTGCTTCACTCGCTCTTGAGGTTTCTTCCGGGATAGTGACCACTCTCGACAGATTCCTGCAGCAGTCGTGAGTGAATCTTTTCTTCTTCTCAATCGTCTGCAAGTCACTTCCTCCCATTGTCTGAGTCTGCACGTCTCATCGAATTGACGTTCGAGACGGGATGAGGTAACCGTTCCAAACTCTCCCCCCTCGAGGGAAGCTACTCCTCTCCCTCTCTTCCCTTCCTTCCAACCTATTTGTGCTCATGCTCATCATATTCCACTATGCCTTTCTTCCCCTTCTCTTCCCGTTCCTGTATTTGCACCCTCCCTCTCGTGGGAGACAAGAGGTAACTCCCGTTTCGAGTAACCAATGGGCATCTCTCGCTTCTCGTCCCTAATCAAACCCATTCTTGACGCTTCCTGGCTCCGCGTGGCATTATCTCGTCAGTTTGCGCAATCACTAGTAGGTCAGAGAGGCAAGAGAGCTAGCAAAACAGAGAGAATGTTTTCTCGCCAGCCCATCGCCACTATTTCCGTTTCTTTGTTGCAGATGCAAGCTAGACTAAGCTGATTTTCCTGTTGTCGTGGCGAAATTCAAGTGCCCGGCTGGGGTTCAGACGGCTGTTCTCTGCTGTAGAACTGCTATTCCGAGACGAAGATTCTCTCTCGTTATGCTCTCCCATGCCTCGTTTAGTTTTCCGCGCTTCCACCACTTTTTTCTGCACATTGTTGCCTAAATATTGCGGGGTCCATTTCTCGTCCTGAGATTCGGAAGATTGCGCGTGTAAAAGGAGCTGGGGTCACTTCAGAAGACAAAGAGAGACGCGAGAAGAGAGACAAAAGTCGGAGCGAATCTCGACGTTGTTCACTTTCCTCCTCTCAGATCCGCTTCTTTGCGTGGAGTACTGGCTTGTCTTATATTTTCAATCCAGATCTCTCCAATTACTCTACTCTCTTCCATGTCAGAAACAGAGAAAGAGTTTGGTAGATGGAGAGAGTTAGACAATGGCTCTCCTGTCCAGTTTAGTCGTACTTCTTATTCCTCCCCAGTCCACTCCTCCTTGTGTGATATCTGATCCGTGCCCACTCATTTCGAATGCGTCGGCCGGACCTTCGCCCTATCATATGCAACTCGTTCGACTACTATACGAAAGTAGGCATGTAGTCTTCTCCTTCCTCCATCGAGAGTGGTCATAATTTCGATACTACCATACACTTCTCGAGAGGTCAGAGTGATCGTAACTTCGATCATTCGTCTGTTCTAACACTCCAAGTGTCAACACCTGTCAGTTTATGCTTCTCGTCTTCTCTCCATTCAGCGTTCTTGATCTACTTTGGTATGTCATTTGGATGGTTACTCAATCTCGAGTAGATCATCCCCTGCGGAGTGGTTTCTCCCTTGCATTCTCTGATCACTTCCTTTGGCGGCATATACTTGTCCATGAACTGGTTGACTTTCTTACCTGAGCTGTTGCTTCCTTCTTGAGCTCTTCAATGAGTCTGTATGAAGAAAGTGGAAACTCTCCTCCCTTCACAGCAGTCTTATCTCTGCCTCCCTCTGTTCATTGAGGGAACACCTAGTTGTTCTTGCCAGCCCTCCACTTCACACAAGTGTGCCGTCTTTCTTCTTCTCCAGGCACAATCACGATGATAACAGGAGGGGAAAGCATACAAGAAGAGAGGTCGAGATCTCTCTCTTTAAGGACACTTGTAGGAACGGCCCCCTTTTCTCTACGTTGTCTCTCAATTTAGACCTTTCTCTAGACCGTCAGAGGTAACCAGAAGTGGAAGTGAGAGGGTCAGCCAATCCCTCCTTTCTCCTCCGTGGCAGCCCCACAAATTGACCAGGTCATTCAGGAAGCGAAGCCCCCTTTCCATTTCCCTGGCCACCTGCTTGTAATTCATACCCTGTCCTCTCAGTCGTTTTTGCTCTCCCGGATCCATTTCTACTGGAGTAGTGGAGTAGATTGGTGGGTACAGTGCACCTGTTGGGTAGGAAGGAAGGTGTTACACTGCATCTGTCTGGGATCGGATCCATCATGGTCCATAACGGGCCTGGTTATGGGGTCTTACGCAAGAGCTGCGGGGACATTCTCTCACCTTTTCTTCCCCAGACTATTCCCAATCCCAGAATGACAGTCTCCCTCTGTTCCTTTGAAGATGCGGCTCTTATGAAGACCTTTCCTATTGTTTTCTCCTCCCTTCTCCCTTTCTCCTCCCTTCTTTTCCCGACCGCTCCCCACGAGGGTGAACTGGGAGGAGAGGGCAGGGCCCCGATCATCATACTAATTATATTGCTCATCTCATCTCTCCTGAGTGACTCTCACTCTTCTTCCTCCCCTTCCTTTCCCTTTCCACTGTTCACTCCGCGCCCTTTCGAGAGAATGTGTGTCAAGTCCATTCAGCATGAAAACAGCTGAGTTCTTGTTGCGAATGAGTGACTCAACTTCCCCCTTTTCTCCTTTTCGGGAGTCCTAATCGGTCTGCACTTTAACGTTCTCGATTCCGAGCGCATATCCATCACCCCCTTGCTCATCATTCTCAAAGATTCCTTCCTTTTCTTCTTATTCATTTTATCAAGATCAGTCTAGTTTTCTGATTCGTATCCTTCGAATTCTTCCCTCCCAGCTTCTCCTCACTACTGCCACCTCATCATCAGCATTTCCTCTATCTGATCTAATCTCGTCGCCTTTTGTCACTCATCACTTTCAAATCTCTCCTTCTCAGAGGTCGAAGGAATGGGGAGCCATTAGAGATCTGCCGGGCCGATTTCGCCCTTAGGTTGAAGGGAGAAAGTGAGACGAGATCCTCTCAATTTGAATATGGCCATTTATCAAGCGCTGACCTGCATTAGGAACTTCTCGTTTGTATCAAGTGTTCGCCTTGTTCGGATCTCGCCCAATTAATGCTCCTCATTCCCTCATAATCTCTCGAATACTTTCCGTCCGCACCTCAAGCTTGATATCTATGCGACTACAGTAACCTACTCTTGTTGTATCCAATTCCCCTTCGTTCTCCTATCCATGCCTGTCTGACAGGTCGTTTCCCACCTTCTCCTGAGCCCTCGTTCTAACTCGTGTAATTACACACACACATACAGACCCCATCTCATCCCCCTTCGCAGTCACTTTCTCACTTCTTTCTTTCTAGGCCTCCCATCACTCGTACAATGGAAAGACCCCATGCATTACCGCGAGGAGTAGAGCATTCATATTTCAACCCCTCATTTCACCACTCTCGATCGTCCTGGAGTTGGCCCGATTATGACAGTTTCACCTGGCTTTTGCATCGTTTTTCATGAACTTTGACTTGGAAGTTCCCTAAATCTTCCCAGAATGCAGAGTACAATTGCGAATCGCAGTCGTAATTCTTACCGTTCTCCTCTCCTCCTCTGCCTTCTAATTCGTGTGTAACCTTCAGGAGGATAATTGGCAGTCTTTCCTCTGTCCACTCCCCTTCTTCTTCTCCTCTCCGGGGTGGGCACTGATTCCCCTTGGAAACGCGCTTCCTTTACTTTGACTCTTTGATACCAACTTTCAGTACAATTTTCACTAGATATTTCAATCCAGAATTTTTGCCCTGAGTGCAGTAGCCTTTCATTCCTCCCATCAACTCCCGTTCTCAATCTGATTCATTCAAACGACTTCCCTTCTTTCTTAATCATTCCTCTCATCTCACCGCATTGCACGCGGTCGGCTTCTTCCTTATTGAGATCCATTGTACCATTCCCGTCTCTTCCTCTCCTTCTAAGCTCTTCCACGCCCGTCGGGAGAGAACATCGCGATCGTCTAAGGTTTCCGGTCTCTTCTTTTGTCTCCTCGTCACTCGCCTCTCTTCGCACCTTTGCCATGAGAAACACGAGACTGTTCCGGTAGCTCCCCAGGAAGCGCCAGAACTCCTTCCCTTTCTCGCACCTCAACTGTCTCTTTCATTCCTCCGATCAGGGAGAGATAGAAGAAACGTGCCATTCCGTCCGTGATAGTGTCAATTTTCTCCACGCTCGAGAGACATCTAGGTGCCATCGCTTCCTTCCTTTCGCTTCCCTCCACAAGTGGACCGTCGGTAGTTCCTAATCACGTAATACTCCCCTCTTGTAACAGCTGTGCACCGCTGTGTATGACAACACTCTGATCATCCCTCTCTCTCCATTTCCATTCTCTCTCTTTGATCAGACAATCAGAGAGATCAAGAAGAATCAAGAGACCGATTGTCTCCGTATGACAGCATCAAGATGAATTGGTGTGGGAACAGTCCCGTTTATTGTTCCCCTGCCAGGCCTAATCCGCCCTTGCGCTTACAGCCGTCTAATCCCATGCCATTACTCACCTGGGTGTGGGGTACGGTAATCATCTCTACTCTCTCCATCATCCTCATTATCTCTAGTCTGAGAGTGCAGGGAGCTTAGTTATCCTCTGCCTAATTGGCGCACCAATTCACGCTTGCACAGTCATTTTGCGCTGACCGAGATGCGCTTCGACTAGTAAATTGAGCGCTGAGATCCGCGCCCCTCGTTTGATCGAGTCCTCACTCTTTCCGACTATAGAGTGGGTGAAATGGAGAGAGTGCCCCTTCCCGCGAGCTCTTTTGCTAGAGAAGCTTGAACAATCTAGAGGAGAGGTTGCTGCCCCCCCCCCCGATTAGCCGTAATTCAGCCACACCGGCCGGTTCCAAGTTCTGTCCCCTTCACTCCTTTCACTCCTTCTCCTCCACCATCTTCCCCCCGTTCATTACCTAATCTGTATCGATCACTTATCATCATTTGTCCCTCCTCTATCTCATCTCTCTCGGATATGTCCTTATCTCTCCCTCGTGAGATTGTTTGCCTGTGTGTCCCCTTGAGGAGAGCCGGCCATTCCAAATCTCTGCTCTATCACTCTTCACCTTCTCTCCATTCTTATGCCCCTGTCTATGTTTTGATCTCGAGCTGATTACCGAAAGGAGGACTGATCTTAATCCTCCGAAGAGATACCTTTCTTCGAAGGCTGTGGGATGCCAGTCCCATTCATTTTGAGATGCCTTTGATCTCGAACCCGGTAACTCGAAAATCAGCTCTCTCCTCTCATCACTGATCAGGAAAGTCGGGTCCATACTTCTTTTGTTTGACCGTTCACAATAGGCCCCACATCACTTGGTAGATCACTTCTCTTCTGTATCCTTCCTTCCCGCCTCTCTTTGTCCTCAATCAATCATGTCCTCTTCTCGATAATCGTAGCCTCGAGTCTTCTTCTCGTATCTTCTCGATCAGCTGTAGACAAGGTCGAAGGAAGGTTAACATGCCTGTCACAGATCTATCTCTCGATCTCTATCTCTCCATTCCCTCGCGTATGTGCCATACCTTTGATTTGGTGGGAGATCAGTTTGAATCTAGAAATAAGAACTTTCAATTCTTCTGATGACGTAGTTCAAACTCGTTTCTTTGACCTTTTATGGTGAACTCCCGACCACCTGTGCCCCGATGGCCTATCCTTTCCTCTCCTCAGTCTTCTCTTCTCCTTCAAAGCTTGACCCGCCTCATCTCCGTTCCTCACCTGTTATGCGCATCTTCCTTTCTGCTCTCTTCATTTCACACTGTCTCTCCCTTCTCAATCAGGCCCATAATTTCCCCCCGATGTGTGTGCACTCTCTTATACAGTCGGGCGGGCAGCGCTTTTTCTCTCCTTCCATCCCATTCACCTTTCCTTCTTCCATCTTCTTCCAAGCCTCGGAGAGTTGACCACTCCTTCCTCGATCCTTTCCACCAACAATGGGAAGATTACCGAGAACGCGCAGAAGTGCGAAGAAAAACTTCTCGACCCAGTCTTCTCCACCACACCTTCGTTGTTTTTGCGCTCGAAAAGTCGCCGGGGGATAATCGGCCTCTTTTTATTCTCGGAACTACTGTCCTAGGACTTGTGACCAGTTCGCGGACTTGTTTCTTCTCCCCTTCCCTTCTCTTGTACTTCTTACACGGGATAATAGTAGCCGATAGAGACTGGCCATAGTATGCAATCACTGTTCCTTCTCAGTTCTTCCTTCCATCCCCTTGTAAGGTGAAGTCGAATTGACCAACTGGTTGGGGTGAATGAATGGGCAGTACTTTCCTGCATCACCTCTGTGATCGCAGTTATGAACCCTCTTCCTTTTCTCTCTGACTCTATCAATTCTACCTGATCTCTCTCCTCTGAGAGAGATCAGGTAGAATTGATAGAGTCAGAGAGAAAAGAGAGAGAGGAGAGATCATTACTTTCTTCCATGCCAATCTGCTAATGAGCCCCGAAGCTCCGCCCCTTCTGTGAATGTGTGTATGAGAGCGGATGGATCTCGCGAGAGAGAGGGGAGGGAGAGGGAGAGACCACACCCCCGAGTGAGATCAACCCCTCTCTCTTCCCACCCCTCCCTCCCTTTCCCGATCCACGAATGATTCTCTGACCAAGTAAGAGAAGCTGTTCGCTTCATTCGCCACTTTCTTGCCTTTCAATCTTCTTCTTCGCTCCTTCAATGCTCAAACACGGGGCGGCCAGCCTATTCGGGATGGTACTCCTCCTCTGTCTCGTCTCTCCCCATTGTTCTTCCCTCCCAACACCCCTCCGTCCCTCAATCTCAGAATCGCCAAAATTCTTTCGCGCCTTTGCTCTTCCTTTTTTGCGTCAATCGACCTCTGATCTTCTAGTATTGTATGCCATTTGCATTGAATGAGATTATAGGCGTGGCAATTGCCTTTCTATTCGCATTTGTTTCCCATCCGCACCTTCATATCTATCTCTGTCTGCTCCTCTTCCTTACCTTTTTTGTCATTCCTTGCTCGAACTCAAGGATGAAAGGGCCGCGCCGCTAAACCGGCCGGTGGTCACTTCCCGTGATACTTGACAAGTGTTTTTTGCCCCCCGAGGAGTCTTCCCTCTCTTCCTTCCTCGTAATGAGCGCCTCTTGATCTACCCATGTTCTTGTCTCTTCGAAAGTGATCAATTACCCTTACCCACTTCTCTCTCGTGAACGGCTATCATTCACTTTTATCGTGCTTATCTTGATCAATCGCCTCGTTTTTGTGCACTAGCCGCTTCTCTTAAAGGAGTGGTATCAATTACAGTTCTGTGACTGAGCAATTTCAGAGATCGACCAAAAGGGGAAGCGAGTAGTGTAGAAGCCCCCGAACGCGAATCAGAAGACTCCAAATGGCGAGGAGTCGAACGGAAGGTCGAGGGGATCGATCGTCCTCTCTACTCATCTTCCTTACTTTATTGATTACTGGTGGGTATTTCATCATCTTCTGCGCTTTGATCTACCTTCTCTTGATCTGCTCCATCTTGTCGCATCTTTCCTTCTGTACTCCATCTCCTTCTGATTTGTCTCAATCCCCTCCATCATCTCTCCAGATTTGCCCTCAGGCGGAACGCATTTCCCCTCTGACTCTTTCCTCTCTCTCGATCCCCCATCTAGAGTTGCCAAAATATGTTTGTATTTGGACCATCTGCTCTCTCCGATTTGCACGCTCTCTCGCCGCTCTGCCTCTCTGCGCTCTCTCCGTCTCGAGCGCTCTCTCACTCACGCAATGTGCCAGTCCGATACTAGGAATACACAGAGGGAAGGGGGAGAGTAGATGAGGGATAAGTGACCGGGAGTGAGACTTTCTGATGTTCTGTAGGCGGAAATGGACATCCGAGGGACGGATTGTATGAATTTTAGATGCTTAGCTTTTCTGACCAAAACTTGGATACTTTCACTTATTGACTCCGTGCAGTCTCTCTTGATTGCCTATCAGGACTAGGCTGCTTTTTGCATATCTCACTAATCCACTCGCGAGCTCTCATCATCATCCCACACACAAAACATGTATACCGGGAAGAAGAAGAGAAGAAGCTTTTGCATGCGCGATAAAAGCAAATAGGCAAATCTCCGGCTGGTCCATTAGCATACTACTCCCGATCTCCAGCGTAGATTTGCCTCTTCCTCTTCATCTTCTCCAGTACCGGTACCAGCCACCCCTCTCGACACTGTTTTGTTAATGAAGACTATAGTAATCCAGCCTGGTCTCATTAGCGATTCGCCCTCGGGATGAGGGCGGTCGAGCGTGCGTTTGACTCTGCCCAGGTACAATAGATTGGGGGTGGTCCCTCCCATTATTCAGAGTGCATCCATGGTCGCATCGATTACGCATTCTCGGGGTAATAATTGACCGGTGGGTGAGGAGACCGAGGGGTTGGAGGAGGGGTTTGGGCGCGAATCGGGTATCGGGACAGTCTTTTGCTGCTCTGGTAATCCATTAGAGTGCGCCGTATCTGAGACACAGATCAGGAGAGTCGACACAGATCTTGCGAGGTTATCTACCAAAAGACGAGCGAGTCAAGGAACTTTCGCCCCGCATCTGAGACTCCCTCTAGGCCATACCTTTTTGATCTACTTCTCTTGAACTATTGATTACTATTGAGACACGCTTATTTGGCATTACTTCATAGGTTAGAGAGCATGCGAATCTGAGAGAGTCCTCCTCCTTGAATCCCGATGTTTGTTGTGAACCCTGGATGAGGGCTCTTACCGATCGGCCGAGAGGGCGACGACGCTTAATCTCATACTCAAAGAGGAGTGAGAGAAGGAGGAGAGTCTCTTGATAGGAGAAGAGCCCTCGAGCTGTACGATTGAGCAATCAGTCTAAGATCAGAAACGGAATGAACCCGACCGCTCGGAACAAGAAAATAGAACGGAATGATTGCAGGTATTGCTGCACAGCAGTCAGAAGTCTTTCTCAAGCAGCCATCCTCCTCTCCGTATTACGTGCGAGAAGGAGAAGAAGGACCGACGTTGGAATGCACGCTGGCACAGGCGTACAGAGGATCAAATCATGAAGTGCAGTGGATTCGATACACCAAGGGACTGCCCAGGTGAGAATCTGGTGTTACGGAAAGGAATAATTTGGCTTAGAACTCCTCCAGTGACCTGAAACTGACCCAAAAAGCGTGAAACCATTCACTGAAGACCTTTTTGCTTCCGTGCTATCGAAACGCACAATCGCATGACGATCACCTTGACTCTTTCCTCTCTCTCTCAGTTTCGGGAATTTCTTGCCTGTTCTTTCTCTCCTTTCTTTCTCCCGATCTTAGACGAAGCGTGTGATCCGATGCGGGGAATGCGAGGATATTTGATGGAATCCGGATGGATGGGAAACATTAGACGGACGTGGTGGCAACAGATCCACTATGGACATCTGGAATGATGATAGAGATACCGACGTGGCACTTTCTAAGACAAAACCATTTGAGCATTAGACGATTTTTTTGAGAATTTCGTTTCCAGAACTCTCACTCGTGATTCGAAACTCCTCGAGAAGGCCCACTTCGAACTCGTGAACGATGAAGCCGCCGGACAACATGATCTCAAGATCAAACACGTGAGTTCAGAAGTGAAGAATCAGAAGGATTAGGAGATGTTCGGAGTGCAAACTGCTGAGAAAAAGGGAATCAGAAACGATAAGCCTCTTCACGTTCTCTTCTTCGGTCGTTGTAGATGACGGGAGCAAAGTACAAAACTACAAATATTCTGGATCTTTAATAAATCGATAATTCAGATCACACGAGCGGACACATCTGGAACGTACCACTGCATCGTACTGAACACTGAGGATGGAAGTCAATACACGACCGACGGATCGGAAGTCATCGTGCTGGGTAGGTTTTTCAAGGTTTTATCATGTATCAACCATGGGATTAGATCTGTGTTCCCTCTCTCGCGTCCTTGTATCAGTCTCCGCCTAGTCTCGATCCTCTCGCATTCCCATCGATCATTGCACGGTGATTATCCATGGATTGCGCAATGAAGGGAGGGAGAGATCATGTCAGACAGTCTCTGCGACCAGATGGAGAGAGCAGAAGAGTGTGCAACAATAGAGAGGACTCATTACTGCCATTGGTGCAATGATCTGCCCTCTCCTCTCCCCACTCTCTCTCACCAGGTAGATCAGCAGTGGGGGATGATCTGACTGCGGTTGAAGTAAGAAATAGTGCACCCATAGAGAAATAATGGCCCGACTTAAAAATGGTGGCCCCTTATAGATATGGTGGCCCCGTATATATAGTGGCCCGGAATATAATGGCCCCGTCGATATTTAGTGGCCCCAAATTTCGCTGAAAAATATGATGGCCCCGTTCATGAAGATATAATGGCCCCTTGCCTATTCAATA
>LS499655.1:460188-480475 GCA_900490845.1 Pristionchus japonicus
TTCCCGAAAACTGCCTGAAATCGATGATCTCGTGAAAAATCTTTGGGGCCATTATATTTGCTTAATTTGGGGCCACTATTTTTATTTGGGGGCCATTGAGTTTTAGTGGCCCTTGAGGGCCACTATTTTTTTGGAGGGGCCACTATTTTTCAGTCGGGCCATTATTTCTCTATGGGTGCACTATTTCTTACTTCAACCCTGACTGCAATTGAGAGAGTTTAGTGTGTCCTCCCCGTCTCCCTCAATTGGCTCGATACTTACCTTCGCCCCTCTTGTCCTTGCTCGATTCAACACTCCTTCTCCCCTTAGCCTTACCTCAGCCAATGGAGAGAAATGAGAAGAAAACGATTGAATAGGGAGCAGCCTCTCTATTGTACAAGACCTTGAATGAGCAATGACTGGCACAGGGGCTGATCAGTCTCTCAATGAATAAGTGAGCAACGATTGTTAGTGTAGCCCGAGGGGTTCTCTCTAATTGACCACAGTGATTAGAGGCCAGGTACAAATCCGGAAGGGCAAAACAATAGCCTCTCTCGACCTAGCCTCGGCTATCCTTTCCCTTCGGGTCAGCGGTTCCCTTCAATTGTCGAGCAAGCGACCGCTGTAGCTAATTAGCATAATTAGCACGTGTATACGCGTGTACTGACCGAGAGGCGGAAGGTATAGCGGGGCGAGAAACAAATAGCGGGTTCGGGCCCGTGGGAACTGCAGTAATCGGATAGGAAGAGGGGCCTTTCGCCTCTTCCCTATTTGCTCTCCACCCGACCGCCTCTCCGCTTAGCAGGTAGCGGTGAATGACGCGTTCATATCAGTAGTGGTCAAACAAAGTCGGATCTCTTTATCCCTTCATAGCAGCTAATCTCTCTGCATACGAACCTCTCTCTCTTCAGTGTCGGGTTTCGTGCCATCGAAGCCCTGCTTGACGTTCCGTACCATGAAACCTCTCAATCGAGAATAGCCCCCCCATTTTTTGGCCCTCCCATTTACGATCTATAATCCAGGCTCATTATCTCCGTCTGCAGAGACCCTCAGATTTAGCGCAGGGGATATTGTATTGCTCTCGCTAAGCCCCTGTTCGAGTCTCAGGACGACGAGAGATCATGGATATTTGAGAGAGTGAGAAGGGAGAAGTGATTGAGGTGTCCCTTCCCCGCACCTGGCCCTTATTATAGATACTCTCTGCTGGTTGGCTGGGCCATAATGAAAGTGCTTGAACCCTCTTCACCTTCTTTGGTAGCTAACGGGGCACGGTGCCTATTTCAAATTACCCCTCAAGCATTGAATGGGCTCTCATGCACCATGACAGATCTAGATCGGAAGATGAGATGAAATTGGGTGTCTGCATGCATCTCTTCCATTCATTGGAGAACATCTCGATCTCTGTTTATCAACTCGACGTTAGCATTGCGTGGAAAGTTGAGAGGCGGCACACTCAATTGAGGAAGAAGGGGAGATATTTGCATACGATAGATGCCGAGATGCCGGAAATGAGGAGACGACATGGAGGGAAGAGTACAATTAGCCCCATAGATCAAAGAGGGATGGGGATGTGCATACGGAAATGAGGATTTCGGACGATGGGTAAACTATAGGAGTGACGCAATAATGGGGATCAAATGAAAGTAGAAGTCTAGAAACACTATCATTTTCCAAACTGAATATGGTAAAAATATAGAAACACTCTAGATCTTGAAGTAAACATCTAAATTTATTAGAAATATTTATTAGAAAGACAAGAAAGACAAAATACTAATATAGAAACATTTTTAAAATATTTTTTAAAGAAGACGGGAAGACGAAGATGGTTCATTAGTTAATTTTCAGTTCCTCCGGGAGAGCCGAAGATCATCGCTGCCCCGACGGAGACCGTGACTGAAGGAGATGGAATCTCGTTCAAGTGCTCGTCCTCAGGAGGATCGCCCACTCCTTCGTTCCAATGGTGAGAAATGATTTTTTTCGTTTTTTAATTTATATTTTTACGTTTTCCCTGTCAATTTTAGTCGTTCCTCTCACAATTATATGCTCAGGTACTTCCACAACTCGACTCTCGCCCCCTCTGATCTCCATTCGCAACAGATTCATGGAGATGCTGTCGACAGCACCATTCAGTAAGAAATTATAAAATATTTCAATGTTTTTTTTTTAATTAAAAAGCTCGACAATTTCAACAAAAAATTCTACAGTTGGCGAGCGACTCCGGAAGACAACGGTGCCTATGTGACCTGTGCTGTTTCCAACTTTGCCCTTCAAGATGGAGAAGAGAAGAAGACCAAGTCTCCAAGACTGAATGTTAGTTTCATCTTCTATTTTTGTACTTTTGAGATCCAATCCGAACAAAGGAAATGTATGATATGAGTCGAGGCTTGCCATGTAATTGGGAATATAACTTGGAGAACTTTCTCTTCTCCGATATCGCTCCTGTTTATCACCAAGGCGCGAACACATAACAATACACCCGTCTAATTCGATCTCCCACAGGGGAGCAAATTAGAGGAGATTCCTTCCCTTCCTCTAATCCGTCTTGTACCATATCCATCTCTCTCCCTCTCACTGATTGCGATCGGCACATTCCCTAATACGGATCACCCCCAGTCGCGTTTACAGCTGCTCAGGGTCAGAAAGGGAGAGGAAGGGAACTTCTGACAGATAGTCGACAATTAGGTGTGAGGGAGAAGAGATCAGGGATAGTTTGAATAACCCTTAAAAATTCAGTACTGAATCGACTCAATTCAAATCAAAATAATGAAAGAGAGTAGAAACGAAGTAAATCGAAAAAAAATGCTTTAAAAAAAATAAATCCATAGGTCCTCTACAAGCCTCGTGTCACCGTTGGTCCTGTCTATGAATACGCTGTTGAAGAAGGTCAAATGGTGCAGCTGACCTGCGCAGCCGATGCCAATCCCAGCCAGCCCAGCTTCCAGTGGTAAGTTTCATCCACCCTCCATTTATTTATCTCTTGCCTGAACCCTATCGCATCCTTAGAAAAAATGATTCATTTTGATCTCTCAATGATAGACTGTGACCGTACCCCAATCCTATTTTTTGTGGCGTGAACTACCGTAACCCCCTATTCCTTTCAGGACCCATCTCGCCTCCTCGCAGCACTACGCCTCCTCCTCCTGGCCGTTCATGGCAGAGAAGGGAATGGGCGGTGCATTCGAGTGCAGAGTGAGGAATACTGTGGGAGAAGCGGCTGCTACGATGACCGTGCAAGTGCAGTACGCACCGGCTGTGAGAGTCAAGGTATGCTATTTCGACTAGTCTTTTCTAGTCTTTTCAACTTCTAGTCGTTTTACATTTCCCAATTTGGAAGGGGTGTAATATAGATATTGAAATAAAACTCACTTATTATATTTCAGGACGTCGTCAACCCCGCTGAGGGCGAGTCAGTCATCGTCGAGTGCGAGGTCGACGCTGTCCCTGCAGAGGAATCGATCGAATGGACTGGCCCTAATGGATTCGTCAGCCGAGGAGCGACGCTGAGTCTTCCGTCTGTGACCAGGTAAATTATATTGATCTGAATTTTGAGCATTTTCGAAATTAACTCCGTTATATAAATTCTGAATATTGCAGAGAACAATCCGGCAACTACACATGCACCGCCACCAACTACCTCAATCTCTACGGTGAATCTGGATCACAGCCAAGAATCGGAAGAGCAACGACGCTTGTTGATGTGAAGAGGAGACCGGGGCGAGGTATTTTTTTATTCCTTGTTTATTGTTGTACTAAAATATTGAGGAATTTGAAGAACAGATTAATTAATAAATTATTCAGGAGTGATCGCTCCCTGGACGCTTTCCGTAGGTGTTGGAGGAACGATCGAACTTGCTTGCGAGGCGACTGACGTCGGATCCCCAGCAGCCCAATTCAAGTGGGCGTCTCCATCGAGTGGAGGACAGTATGGAACCAAGGAGCACACTAGACAGAATCTGGTTATTAGGTGAGTATCATGCGTATTCTAATACACACATTGATGCAAGCACATGCGATCAAATATTAACATTTTTACAAGAAGTATTAGTAACTTATAAATGGAATACCGTCATCTGTTCGCAAAAAACATAGATATTATCACTTTTTAATGACTTTCATAAAGTAATTGATTGAATATTCAGAAACGCTCAACTGGCCGACAACGGCGAGTACCGTTGCATTCCTCACAATGCCATCGGAGAGGGAGAACCGGGAATCGCGAGAGTTGTCGTCATCGAACCGGCCACGATCGAGAGACCAATGGCCACGGAGAGGATCTATGGAGAGGGAGAGAAGGATCAGGTTAGCATTCCATCAAATTAAATTCAGTGACATTTCATTATTCGGAATCACGATAAGCTATCATATTTCCTTGTTGAACTTGTTCTACCAAGACCACACATTTTATTAATGCAATTTAGAATTTTATTTGGATTTGGATGTTGTATTTCAATAATTATTTAATTATTAAAGGAACTAAGCTGCGAAGCTCGTGGCTATCCTGCCCCTCACATCACCTGGCTCAAGGACGAAATGCCCGTGACTGGAGATGCATGGAAGGTGGAGACGGTGGAGGGCCACTCGAGCTGCTCCCCGACTGATTTCTGCTCAGTGTCGGTGACCTCGTCGTTGAGATGGGCGCGACCGGTTGAGTGGAGTGACAAGGTAAATAAATAAATCAACTATACATAAAAAAATTGCATAAATCACTCTCAGTTCGAATAACGGTTTATCAAAATTCACAAATATTCTAATTTGAACTTTTTACTCTAAATTTGTGTTTATTTTGAGTAAAAAATGGTCACTCTTATTAATTTATCTTTTTTCAGGGCAACTACTCCTGCGTCGCCTCCAACGGAGCCACTGAGTCCTCATCGACATGGACATTAGCCAGAGTCACTCACGGAGCCGTCATTCTCAACGATCGATACCCGACAGAGGCCCTGGCTGCAGCTGATGTTGGAGGAACGGCAATGATCTCATGCAGAGTATCTGCACGGCCTGAACCGAACTTCGAGTGGATGTATGATTCCAATGAGGTCAGTTATTCTTCCCTGGCATCTACTTCTAGCAAAATCTCTGAAAAGTGAAGATCCTTCATTTTTTTAAGATCCTTTGCTTACAATCAATCAATTATTCATTATCTTCTTGCAGATCAAAGAAGGCGGTCGCTACTCCTTCCAAGTCAATCGTGAAGTCGGCAAACCCGATGAGTACGAGTCAGTTCTCTACGTGAGCGAAGTGCAGGAGTCGGACTACGGTCGATATCTGTGTCGATCGATGAATGGAAAGGGAGCGAGAGCGGAAGTGGTGATTCGTCTGAAGGAGAAGTGTGAGTATAAATAAATATCTTTTTTAAATGAATTTTGGAGTACAGTATACGTAAAATGTGTAATTACTCAATTAAAAAAAAACTTTTTGATTAATTCCTTATTTGCAGCCGTTCCCACCGCCTCTGATGATCTCGAGCGAATAACTTCTGGCTCCAGTTGGATGACGTTGTCGTGGAGACCAGGATTCGACGGAGGCTCTCCTCAAACCTTCGCCCTCGAGTACCGAATGCTCAATCCGTTCACTGAGAGCGTCGCGAATGCTGAAGTTCTCACTGTCGATGTGACTAATTCGTCGCTAAGGAGTGTTACGAAATCGGTAAGAATACCAAGAATGATATTCTTTTTCCCATCATAATTTTCAGTTTGCTTGAAATATTTTACCAATTCAGAACAAGGAAGCAACTCGAGCCAAGCGAGCAGCCACCTCAACCTTCGCCACGAACTTCATGACCTACAATCTGACTGGACTCAAGCCGCTCTCGACTTACTACGTAAGGATCACTCTTCTTTAAAAAAGACAATTCTTCAAAAATATAGGCAAATTTGTTATTTTGCAGGTCCGAATCCGTTCGCAAAACCGAATGGGAGCCTCTGACTTCACGAAGATCCTCATCGCTACCACTGAGGATGTTGCTGTTAGGAAGGAGTTGATCGTCCCCTCTGCCATCAACTACATCGCATCGGAGGGAGTGTTCACTGTGCAGGTAGGGAATCAGATTTTTCTAATGAAATTGTTCAAGTTATCTATAATAATTGATTAATTCAGCCTCCAACACCCGTCGATCACTGCCTGATGTTCTACGTGCAGTCTGGAGATGTGTGGAGAGCAGTCGGATGCTTCAACTCGAACAGGTTAACTTTATTATTCTCTAATTTTTTTCAAACGCTACTAAATGAATATTCAATTCCCATTTTCGAAACATTAGTTATCGCTGAAGTATAATTTTCGTCCCAACACACATCATTCAGAACATGTAGTTGAAGTTTTGCAAGCAAATGCATCCGTAACCTAATTATTCTTGAAGAACGACGACTCTCGATGAGGGAGGAGATGCCTTCAAAGCCCGATTCTGCACAATGACTGCTGATGGAGAGCATGTGGCTGAGTGCTCGGAGGAATCCATACCACTAAGTGAGTATCTTTTTTTTCATTTTTCTTGCCGTTTCTTATTTTATATTTCTTGTATTGTTACTTCTTATCACGCGATCGATGGGATTTTTGGTTAAAAACTTCGCAAAAAAATGTCAATCAAGATTCCAGTTAGAATAGCGAGAAGTTTTTCATTTTTTTTAGAGTATCATATTCAACCAGTCATAATGATCCAGAAACTGATTCCACTCTGTGCTCGCGTGTCCTGATTGTCTTCCCTTCTCCTTCCCATCTTCCTTTTATTCTGCTCCACACCCGAAATTCGAACCCTTTGGAGCTTCTTTGTTTCGCTCTAGACGGAGAAGCTGAGAGAAGGAAGAGGTTGGGATTTGGGTGAAGATCATCTATTCCTTTGACTCTTGTTGTTCACCTTAGCTGGTTGGCATCTCTTTCACAATCTGCACTGATCGAGTTAGTGAGATCATCTCTCTTCCGCTCGCTGATATCGAACTTCGACTCTTGGTTGTTCACTCATCCAATCCCTCTCGACCACTCCCCATTCTCACCTTGATTCAGGGAGGGAAAAAGTCGAGCAATCGGCGAGTTCTTTTATCGTCGCCGCTACTTCTTATCAAGTGATCGATGGGATTTGACCACAACCACCCGTTTTTTCCTCCTCCTCCTCTCGAGCTATCGCGAGATTAAAGAGAGGAGTCGTTATCCCCTCCCTTCCTCCCTACTCTCGACCCCCTCTCATCTTACAACACTGATATAGCCCCCAGTCGAGAGTTGGTGTTACCTGACACTACCGAGAAGCGAGCAACATCCTCCATACATCTGTTGAAGCAGTACCCATCCCTTCCTTCCTGACTATACCTACCCTCCTTCCTTCTCCTTCTTCCCTCCTTCTCTTTGTCCCAATCTCCCGCCATGCCCCCGTCACTGGACAAATTTACCACTGCAGGTGAGAGGCGTTCAAGGTCATCGACCTCCCAGTCTCTCATTTCCAGCCATCATTATCCACCCTTGATCCACCCTCTTAAACCACCTCACATGATCTAGGGCACAAATGTATGCATAGGATGCAAACCTATTCATGGTTTCGATTTATTTATTCCAAAATATTCATTTTCTGCTTATTTGAAGATATTTGTCCAACTTCTAGGGGATAGGGAATTGCATAGATCTTGATCTCTTCCCTGGATCAATAAATCTCCAGATTCCAACAGGGATTCAAATCGGAAACCTGATGTCAAACAGATGTTTGCAATTGGACAGTGAGAGGGGAGAGAGAGGGACACAGTGGCCTCTGGCTTCTCCCCCCCTTGATCTCACGAGTGTACTAACCCCCTTTGCATTGCACAGGAAGCAGCATAACAATAGGCGGTAGATCAACTTGCTGACTATACTCGCTCCGATTGTTCACTCAAGTTTATGTACTTCTTCTTCCTCCTTGATCGTCCACTTCTCTCTATAGTATAGTCGCCTCTACCTCCTCTGACCTTCAACTTCCCCAACCACTCCCGATATCCATGGATAACTGCTGTCAGTACTCATCCATCCTCTATCTCTAATTCCCATCTTTATAATATACTCTCGAGTCTCAAACCTCCTCAACTTGATCCAGCACTAGTACAATTCGTGTGTAGTCTGACTATAGTGTCCATTTCCTCGATCAAACCCGATGGCTGGGGGTAATTGTTATCGTAAACAGAGATGGGAGGGTGTAACCAGTCGAGATCTAGCCGAGATGAGACTGAGTTATTGCGTCGGTTCGTAGTAATCATATTTGTTCCTTTCCCCTTCTCTTCCTTCATTAGCACTTCCTCCACGCACACAAAACTTGCATAAGTCGCCTTCCCTTCTATTCCCAGCCCTCCTCCCGAATTGTCTCTCTCTCTCTTAGTCCCGTAAATGAGCTCCACTAATTGACTTCTCCTGTTCCATTCGAGAGAGTGGCGCTTCTTTTGTCTCCTCTTTTTGCCTCCTTTCTGTTCAATGGCCGATTAGGAATTGGGAGTAAGGGATCCATAGATACACCGTTCAAAATAGGGTTTCAATAGGGTCAGTGTATCACCTTAGACGATTTTCTTTCTTTCATGATTGAAATTATTATTTTCAGTGGCAGCCATGCTTACACCTCCGTATCGTCTGGCTCTTCTCGTTCCAATCGCCGTTCTTTCCTTCGTCATTCTCCTCGTATGCGCCTTCCTCATAATCTGCTGCAAGGTCAAATCACCTCCCAAGGTGAGCATGAGTTTTTTCTGCTTTTTTTTCTTGATGATTTCTTCTGTTTTTAGGTATTTTTGTGGGAAAACAAGATGTTCCATACTATTTCTAATTGAAGAAGAAGAATTTTATCCAACTTACATATTTCGAGTAGAAAAAACTAAATATACCTTCATGTCTCGAACCTAATTTCCATCAGTTTTCTTCCCCTCAATATCCTAATGGTGTGACCCTCCTGAGTTCTTCCCCTGTTTCAGACGACGAAGACTCCTCTCGGCATCTCCGTCAAGGGAGGAAAGAGTAAGAAGAAGAGTCTCAGCAGTGAACGGTGAGAGATTTAGACCCTGATCGATGTCGTAAATATATTTAGTTCTAAAATTATACATTACAAATATTTTCTCCGATTTACAAGCACGTGCTTGCTGGCCGTTGCCTCGATCGATAATTAGATAGTACAGTAATGTGTCAGCTGAGCCAAACTTCTCATTCCTTGAGCACTACGGCCACTCCGGTGGCCATAGAGCACAAGGATTGAGAAAACTGTTGCTCGTATCCCTCTCGTAGCTTCCTGTGACCGTCCCCGTTCCCGTTGCAGACCCGAAGTGAGTGGACCGCTCTCCTCTCCCAACTCGAAGAACGCTCCGAAGAACGGATCAGCCACCGATTCGGGAGTTTTCACTCTCGATTCCTCCCATCTCGCAACGGCTCAGAAATCTCCCGGAAAGAACTCCGGATCTTCTGGAAGATCGGCCAATTTCTCAAGGTATTTAGCAATAGATGCTGCCCAATTTTGTTAATGCTTCCCTCCTTCGTTGCTTTCCTTCGCAATGTTCTCCGAACTGTAGCATTCACAGTAGTCAGCAAAAGCGTTTGTTCATTGTTCTGAGCCGCTTAGCAAGCCGTACGTGAGAAATCACGAGATCGCAAGTGTGAATGATAGAAAGAAATAGATAATGCAATGATCACGATCGTTCTGGCATCAGTAAATGAGCATTTCTCAAATATTAAATATTTTCTATTAGTTGGGCAATTAATAATAACGGTAATTTCGCAGCCACGAAGCTGGAGTGGACGTGTGGCCAGCTGGTGATGAGGGATATCATGGATACCACGGAGAAGCATTCCTCGCAGAGGCCTATCCCGTGGGAGCGCATGCTACTTATTATGATGGTACGTTCTATCTTTCTCTAAAAAATCAAATAGCCCAAAATATTTGAGTAGTCTCTGGTTCAACTTGTTAAACATTCATTATCATTTAAAATTTGTTATTTTCTTATTTATTCAATTTCAGGCTCGAACAACCACGCTCACGTCGTCGAGTCCGGCTCCTACGAGGATCAGGAGGACGACGAGGCCTACGCATCTGGAGGTCGACGTGTACTTCGAGAGATCATCGTTTAGACCCTCCTCCTCTATTCCCAACTAGACTACTTACCATCCAACTCCCCGCTCGAAATTGCCTAAAATAGGTCACAATTCACATAGATCCCCGCATAGAATCCCCAGTTTTCGTAGTCGTTTGCCGTGTCATCATAATCAATCGCACCCTGAGTTCAGTTACATAGTTCACTATCAGTTCCCAATTCACCCCCGAGATCCCATCCTTCTTCACACAATTCCAATACGGTTGCCCACTCCAGAGACGCTTTAGCCATTCAGTCCTCTCCCCTTTATTATATTATTATCATTCAATTCCATGCCCAAATCTAGCTGCAATTGTTCAGTTGTCTCTCGAATATCCGCCGATTTCTCCTCTTTCATCCCGGCGTATCACTGTTTTGCTCGATTTCCTCCCTCAATCCCATCCCGATGTGCCCCGTTTCTTTCTCTGTTTCCGTCAGTTTCTAATTCGGTTCAATCCGGGTCGCTCCTTTCCCCCTTCCCTTTCCCTTCCTTTCCTTCTGTGGCAGGCACGGGCTCTCCTCTCCGGAAATGGGAACTCTTGCACGTTAAGACACGCCCCAAGTGGAGAGGCATCAAGAGAGGAGAGGGCGGATTCGTCTCCAAGACGACCGCTCCCCACTCGAAAAAGACCCTCGAATGAGGCCCTCTGCCTGACTCGTCCCCCTTCGTATTTGTATACTAATCTCGTGAGCGTGATCTCGGTTAGCTTCTGAATATTATTTCCTTCCTTTCATTCTCCTTCTCTCGAACGATGATTGTTCTCCCCATCCCATTCTCTTCTACGCATCATCATCCCAATATTCGTGTATGCATGATGATCAAACAATAAAATGGAATCCCTATGAAATCTGTTTCCAATCCGATCAAGCTGCTAGAAGAGAAAGCAGAAGCTTCGTTTCTGCTTTTTCGCCGCTCGAAAAACAGGCGCTGAAGTTGAAATACGTGTGGAATGTCGCAACAGATGAAGAGAGAGAAGGGAGAGAGAGGCGGAATCAAAGAATGTGAGTTGCAATATCAGCCCCCACCTCTCCTTCTCACTCTTGATCAAACCACGTCAACAGTGAATTCCGCTCCCAGAATAACACCAGCATTTCAACAAATGAGCGTCAATCCCGCCATTTCCTCATTGTGTTATCTCCGCCTGAACCAATTTTCCAGTCACATGAATGTGAACTCTCGTCGGCATTCTCCCTACTTCTCGCATTCTTTTCTCAGTCTGATCGTCTAGAGAAAATTCAGAGTGGACATCCAATGTCAATCCAACGCCTTGTTTTCGTTTTTTACTCCCCCAACTACTGAATTCGAGCGCGTTGGCGACCTAAGTTTGCGTGTCTCTTAGTCATTTTGCCATCGTAGTACGGCTGTTGAGCAATGGTCTCACTTCCTCCAATTCTCATGCTTTCTCCTCGGTCAGACTAAGCGAGAAAGCATGGATAATGGAGAGAGTCTGACTATCCGGACTGGCACATGGATAATTCATGCGTCCGGACTCCCCCTATTTATTCCTTACTTCTTCCCACCCATCGCCATTTCTCGGGATTTCTTGATGATGCACTCAAGATGCTGCTCTAACAATGTTCTGATGTCTGGTCAATTAGAATGAGCTATAGATCATGTGAAGTGAAGAGAGAACGACAATTGTTCTGCACCGCAGTTGAGATAACAATGAGGACGAGTGTTCTTTTTGTCAATGAGGAGAAGAGGAGAGGAGATGGGAACTTTGCTCAGTTTGCGAGGAAAAGAGAGAGAGAGAGACGGACGTCATAGGCGGGTAGACAACAATACTGCCTCATTCCGAGAACGACACATTCTCAACTTTCTCCCCTCTCGTCTTTCTCTATTTCAAGCTCAAAGGGACGATAATCTCATTGATCCTCCTCATACGTTCTCACAATTGCCTCATCCTCTCTCGGGGTCTTCTCTCCTACGTCGATTATTACACTCAATGCCCGTGGAAAAGATGACTCGTTGAGGGGGAGAAGGAGAGAGGGAGAGGCCAGTGGTGGTCATTTTACGAGCCCCCTCTTCGCTTCCCATCTGCTCCTCACTTATCCCATCGCTTTTTATTCCCCCGTGAGAAGCAATGACCTACCTCTGCCCATTCGTAATAATTTATTACAAAGAGTAAATTTGTCTGTCAGGGTTTGCAGGATTAGAGATGGTGAGAGTTTCAAAATCTTCCTCTAAGTAGATACATTGTAGAACTCTCATGCTTCATCTGACTAGCTTGAGAGAGAGTATGAGAAGAGTGTGAGATGCTTCTCCCTCTAAGGAGAGGACAGATTTGGAGGTCGTTTGTACCTGGCAGTGTCCCCTTCTCCTCGTCTTTCTCCTTCTGTCTCTCACACGAATTCTCCTCTTTACATAATTCAGCCGTACTTGTCACTTCGAGAATTCGCCCGCTCGGGTAGTTCGTTTAGCCCTTCTCTCTTGTTTTCACCTGCTATTTCATCGAAAAGTGGAAACTGAAGATTAAGCCACTCTCCATTATTCATGCGCTATTTCGACGGGTAGAGAAAACGGAAGTTGTCCCTTCTCTCGAATTCACCTGCTATCTTCACAGCTTCACGACGAATTAAATCGTAAGGGTAGTGCGAGTCTACGATTTTTCTCTGTAAGCTCTTTGGTCGGTCAGACAGCCAGACAGCGTCACAAGTTCAGAGAATCAGAACAACCCCACGTCTCTCCCTCATTCCTCTTCTTCCTCCTCGGTGAGAGAAAACGTGTCAGCAATGCGAAAAAGAAATTCCAAATTCCCTCAATTCTCGCAGTCTTTCACGTCGTCTTCTCGACTATTCCGGGGATTTATTTAGCGGAGGAATTAGCGGGCAATGGCGAAAAAGCAGAGGAGGAGCGGGGGTAAGGAGAAGGACGAATTAGCTTCATCCCCTCATGTTTCCTCTCCTCTCAAACACCGGAAAAGGGCGGATTCTCATCATTCTCTCAGTCTTATCTCCCCTTTACGGTTTGAGTAGGTTACGAGTAATGAGAAAGGGTATCGAAATTAGATGTTCATCCGCAGCCTTTACTGCTGCATTTTATGCGTCCATAGTCTTTTTCTTCATTTTACGTGCTCTCTCATCGTAGGGGTCTCTAGAGTACATGCGAAATTATGAAACTCATCTCTGGAGAAGTCATCCCAACTATAGACTCGTTGATGAGAAAGGGTTATTTGAGGGGGAGTCAGGCGGTAATCAACGACGTTTGTAGAGAATAGAATAGAAGCAGGAAGCGACTCGCCATTTCCGATTTCTCTTTCTTTTCTCTGCTGTCTTCCATTTCCTTCTCGAAAACTTGCCGCGATGTAAACAAGAACCAGAGAAAACAGCAGCGTTTTGCACTCTCCTTCTCCTTCATTTCGGCAGTCACGGATTCCTCAATGATGCTTCAACCGGCCTCTCTGCTCGCTTTCGAGAGGGCCGGCTCCACTTTCCTTCAAGTATCACTGAACCCAGGTCCCCTTCTCCTCTTCTTCTCTTCTTCTCCTGTTTCTCTTCCTCCGTCACAGATTAGCTTAGAGAGACATTTCCACTGCAAGGGAACATTGTCGCGAGTCGACGAGAGGCTCAATTTCAGTTGCATTCTCTCCCCCTCTCCCTCCTCCTCTGCTTTCAATTTAGAGTCGATGAGCGTACGGCTATTTTTCCCGACTTAGAAGTAAATACGTCTACGAATTTCCTGTTGCGTGATAGTCTTTAGCCTTAGATAGTAAACGTATCGGCATTTCATCGTAACTTTGAGTACCTATAGAAATAGTGCAGATGTATCATCTCACCCGTAGATCTACGGTTCTCACACTCTAAGAGATCGTCGATTCCCACTGCAACGCGTAGTGAGTACACGTCAGTTTGCATCTCTTCTCCTCCTTTTCTTCCCTTCCCCTCTTCCTAACCAGATTGTTCCTCTCGGAACGAAGGGAAGGTCTTTCTGTGATACTACTACTCGAGCTTATCGCATCTTCCCTTCCCATTCTTTCCTCCTCCTTCCCTCCTCTCTCTTCCTCCTCCCACGCTCTTCTCCCTCTCTTTTCTGGACGACGACGAGTAATTTCCCGTCTCCATTATACCAGCAAAGCCGAGGCTGAGACAACACAACGAGCTATTGACCGTGTTTGGAGGCGAAAACACGCTTGAGATCTCCTAGACGGTAGTTTGCCTGTTTCCGAATAGGAAATGTGCTCGTAGACGATCAGAAGTCAGAGATTCAGTAATTGTTGGAAGTTGTCTAGACGATTTCATCTGAATAGGTAATGTCCTTGTCTTAGTGATCACAATCCAAAGGTTACAACAGCTGCAGAGTTTCCGCATTCCTCTCACATCTCTCTTCCTCCTTCTCATTGTCGCATACCTTGGATTCATCTGGCATACGTAGAGAAGGTGCATGAATGATTAACGTGTGTATGTTGGCCACCACGAGCTGCGCTTGTGCAATCAATCGTCTTTCTTCTTCCTTCTTCTTTTTCTTCTTCTATCTTTCAATCTTTCCTCTCTTCTACCTGCGGTTTTGCGTATCCTGATTTTTTTCATTAGTTGGCTTGGTTCTATTACACCTGTCGGATCTATTCCTGCTGCCGACCAATCTCATTATTCAGAGCATTCCTCATTTTCGCTCTCGTGATTCTAAGAAATTGCATGAAACGTGCTGAATTGCAGGTAATACACATACTCGGATAATCAGCAATGGACAAGGGAGCTATTGACCGGTGAGATATTTTATCTGATCTTTGATCTTTCGCATCCCCGACGTTCTCCTCCTAACGACCCAATTTCAGTGAGCGCTACCGTATCCCCGAGGGTCTTCGACCTCTGCTCGAAGCAATCGCCCGTGAGAGCATTCGGCTTCAGGTACTGCACTACTTTGCAGCGAGTGTATCCAGATTACTCCAGTGGGAATACGCAGAGTGCTTCTAAGACTCTCTCCAATACACATACTAACTCATTCTATCCTACCGAAAAGAGATGAGGCGGAATGGAGAAACGTTGAAGAGTGGGGATGAGATTGGGAGAAGAATCCAGCAGGAATGAGAGTGATGGCTCCTGGTCCAGTCACAACATACAGCTCTCTGACATTGTCGGAACTTTTCTTCTTCTAGCCATCATTCTAGGAATGTTGAATCCGTAGCACATCGTTTTCTATCACTCTATACTATGATTGAATCTAAGTTTTTTGCTTCTGGGTCGATTTTGATATCTCAAAAAGCTGATATAATTAGTGAACAATGATAATTTGCAGCCCTCTGACATTGTCGGCTTCGCTCAACTCTTCATCGAGGAGCTTCAGCACCATCGCAGAAGTGAGACTCGTTCCTTCCTATTCAGTACTGACCCTCTACATTTCACATTTCTTTACTCTTTAGTATGAAAACGTAGACTATGCATCCAGATTAACTCCGGTTCCGAACCTCTCAATTACTGTAACGATATTGCTCTGTCTAACCTGCGAGAATGCATATAAATCTAAAGAGTAGCTCCCTCCTGAACATCGAGAATCGGTTCCAAGCAAAGAGGGTTTAACCGCTTTCGTGGGTGAAAATCCGGCGCTTCATATTCTCAAATCGTTAGATTTGATCGCAGCCTGGTCTCGATTTTTGTTCTCCCACTTCCTGTTATTTCCCCATAAAAGAAAAGCCATGTAGGTCATTCCCTCTCTCCCCTCTCTACGCCCTTCCTATTCTTAGGCCCCTATTTCCATATTCCAATTGGCAGTGCAATAGTCCTCTCTTCATAACGTTTCCTCTCACGTAGATCAGACAGGACGGGAGAATATGGTAAACGGAGAGAGTCGGACTATTTCTCGATTCGGACATCTGTCAGTGCCAGTGTGCGGATCGCACCCCGGCCAGAGAGTGCTCACTTTTTGCGGACGAGAATTAGTATGTAGAGAACGTGTCTGACTCTCTTCATTCCACACACTATCTTACCTCTCTGACCATCAAGAGATTTAGTATGCAGGGGTGACTCTCACGGTCTCCCCTCTTCCTCCCACCCTCCCGGATTAATCTCCGCCCTTCATGGAAAAGAGAAGAAGTCGGGGCGGAGTCAGGCTCACTCCCCGCCAGAATCGAGAATTGATTGACGAATCTGCTCTATTCACACCTGGGATTTGAAGTCAGAGTCCATCGCCTAGAATAGCCCCTAGAATCATCTAGAATGATCATCTTTCGTAGTCCGCCTCTCGCTTCATATTTCGCCTTCTAATTGGCGCATATCGAGCGTACGAAACTACTCAGTCATCGCACATTTTCATTCTCCTTGCCCTTCTCATTCATTTCCCTCCTCCCCCATATGCTTAATGAGTGTGAGATGCGCCGCAGATGCAGGAAATAGATAGCCGCCTATTATTCGAGGAACTGTCTAGTATAATGAAGAAGCGATATCCCCATTAGGAGTCTGTTTATCGTTCCCTTCTCTAGATACCTCTCGTCTCTCTTTCACACCCTCACATCCAATGGCTTCCCAGATGCGTTATCTCTCCTGTGACCGACAGGGATGCATATAATCCCCTCTCTCATCGATTGACGTTCGCTCCCTTCAGGCAATCCCTCAGTCGATATCCTCACCGACCCCGTCGCATACGAGATGTTCCGTTCGGATCTGCATCGCAAGGTAAGCCATTTCATTATCTTGAGCATACCCAAATCTTTTTTGTGAATGAACAAAGTTTAAATGTGGCATCTCTAGGTAAAAATCGTGTTGAGAATGTACCTAGAAAGTACCGCAACACCCTCCAGTAACGCTCCTTCCTTCCGGCATGTTTGTGGTCGGAGATACGTGACTTCCTACGAATCTTTCCTAGTTTGGAAACCGCAGCCAATAATAACTCTCGAAACGGGAAAATATCTTTCTACGAACAATCGCCAACGTGGTTTATGCAAATGTTCGTAGAATCCTTCAGATTATAGAAATCGTTGAGTTTCGAAATGAGAGAGATGCGAAGTTGCGCTACGATTAGTCATGATCCGCATCACTTTTATTGTCTCCTCTGAATCTCTTTTGATCTCTGAATACCGAGGGGAGATTGGATTCGTCATAATAAAATAATCTGCTTGCAGAATGACCACGATCTGCACCATTTGAGCGCTTTCACACTAATTACAACTCAATCGTTTTAATTAGTGCAGAAATTAATTCATCAAGGGAGCGTGCATTATGGTCGAGGCAGTCAACACTATTTTGATCATTTGCAAAGCTATTATCTTATTAATTAATTAATAAACTAATTAAGGAGGAGGACGGCACTCGTCGTACTGGATCTCGTGAGAACTCGCCGCTCGACGCCGCGGCCACTAAGATCCAGGCGGTCTTCAGAGGACACAACGTAATCCCCCTCTCTGACTCCTCAATTCACTCATTCTCTTGTCCTGCATAACCATCGATAGATCGTTGGCTAATTAAGTCCAAAAGATAATGGAGAACGAAGTAAGCAAAAGCATCGATCTTTGCACTCCCATTTATCAGAAGGGATCGAAGTAGAGGGACACTCGCACATACGGTATAGTGCGCGACGATTCATCAAAGTTCATCATTTTTTGAGTGACGACTCGTCTGGACACCATAATCCTCCCCAGAACAGCAAGGAAATACTAAAAGTCATTTGACATGACGTTATTCTCCTCCCCATTCCACTTTCCTCCCTTCAGACTCGCGAGTTGATTCGATCAGCGATTCCCGCGGGGAGAAAGTAGAAGATTATGAGTCACTTGGTTGTTCGAGAATAACCTGGCGTACTGTCATTTCCGGTGAAAACGCACTTGAAAGCTTTGAAGCAAACAAGATGATTACGGTGGATCTCAGGGTCGGTCGTGGGATCGAGTTTTTTTATCATTCAAAAAACGTGCAGTTTTCCCAGGCACCGAGGCAGTTTTTCTGAGTTCAAAAAAGTTTTATGAATTCCACGAATCAGCCGTGGGAATTTCGTCAGTTCCTGGTGAAGCTGAGACGTTTTTCGTCGAAATTAGCGTGACTTGATCGGTTTCTAAGCGATCTTCGACCAGATATCCGATGGAGATCTACGGTGTTTTATGGGGTCTTTTTCCGCTCGGAAACGGTGGGAATCTGTCACTCACTCGTGCAAGATTTGCAGAGAGATGACCCACCATTTCTTTCTTACTCTATCTCTCCCAGCTTCCCTATCCCTCTGTTTCTGACGTAAGTCATCTGTTTCTCTTCCTCTTTCTCTCAAATCGAGGAGAGATCCACTCGACTTCTACTGGGAAAGAGAGCACAGATGTTCGCCAAATAGTAAAGATCTGACATTGTCGGGAGGAGCATCATATGCACCTAACTGCTCTCTGCGTCAGAACGCTTTTTTTCTTCCTTCTCCTCTCGCGAGACCCCTGCTCCTCACTCTAGGGTGTATGAAATCGGACACACTGGTTCAGAGTATTTGAGTGAATTCGTTGGGCGTTTCCTCCCACTTGAGTGGAAGAAGAGGAGCTTCACACATACCTTTTGTCGAGTGTGGGATGGTAGTGGTTCTGTGGTGCACTAGGAGTGGTGCCATTCTCAACATCTTTATCTTAACATCTTGTATTCTCCTCTATATTCTCAAATGATTCCGACTGTGAAGTATTCAGTGGGTGGTGACTCCGATTTCTCAATACTATGAGTGGTTCCATCACCTGGTTTGTCTCTGGGATTATCTTCTCTTGTGCAGTGATGAACTGATTGCTTCTGTGAATCACCGTGCAATCTCACTCTGAACCCGATAGTATCTTTTGAGCGGCTCCTGACTCTCGATATCAACTACCTGCTTTCTGCTTTCAACCATACTTTGATTAGCATCAGACAGCTTTTCTGAATCACTGCACCCTAGTGTATCCTACGAGTGGGCGTCCTCGGTTCCGATTTCTCCCCTGCGCAGGTAGTAATCCTCCCCAGTGATTTACACGCCCATCCCTCCCTCTCTCTCTTGTTTGCCATGGACGAGCGTCCGTTGTTAGTGATAACATCGGCTCTTTGTGTCTGCTATTTTGCGCTGGTGCAAAGTAGGAAGTGAACAACCGTTTGATTCTCTACTTATCACATGTTCTATTGTCAGAGATTCGAGTGAGATACTGGAATTGAGAGAGATTCTTGCTCAAGCGAACGCTTAGTCGGTGTATCTCTGAATCACAGCTTCTTCTCCCTTCTCTAAGAAGCATCTGCAAATCGATCCATCGTCTCTCTCCTATTGAAAACATCTGCTTCGCCCCTCATTTATCTCGCAATTCAGACAAATTGTTTCGCTTTAAACGTGCCGTTTCTGAGCATTGGCTGTTAGGAGAAACCTCTTTCAATGCTCAGAAAGGGGTCTCGATCTCCGCGGAAACAGCTTGTGGCTAACGGTGAATAATTCAGGTTCGTAACCACCTTGGGAAAGTGAAGGGAGAGATGACTAGAACTCAGTCGAGTGAGAAGATGCAACTGCAGAATCACAAGAAGGACCAGAAGTAAGCGATATTTCGTCATTTTCGGGAGAGACTAGGCAATGTTCGGCCGTAAATTGCCTTAGTGCGTTCCCAGAGGAAGGACGAAGGACTACTGGCTAATTAGTTGCAAACTTCTTCATCCACAGAAATAACCCTGTGTCTAGAAATAACTGCCTTCGTCTCTAATTACAGTAGTCATTGCCCTAGTTATCGGACGTTAACGTCAGCTAAGGACTACGGTATTCGAGATGATTTCCTCTTCTCCTCTTTCCGGTGGGAGTTCATTAGCGCCCTCAAGAGTAGATGAAATATCCGGGGAATCGGGTGAAATACTCAGAATTGCGACCGGGCAAAAAAGGGCTGAGAGTGCGGAGAGACGCTCATTAGAATGCTTCTCGCGAATAATCTAGTCTGGGGAGTGTTGAATGTTTGAGGGTGGAAATAGAATATAACGGGTTTCCTGTAAGAGTGTAGGTGTGCCGTCGACTAGAAAAAAGTTTGCGTCACCGATTCCGATGAAAGTTGGTTTGTGGGTACCCTTGGGGGTCTGGAGAAGACTCATCCACTTCATTTGGTCAAATTTGCATATTATCGATTTTTTGATCTACAACTTTAAACAGTCATAAGTCGCTTCATTTTTGTCGTATAGCGATCTACCGACTACCGTTGGATAGGTATTCGAGAGCTCAACAAAAAAGGTCTTCAGAGACCAAAACCTAAAAGCCGGCTTCCGGGTGCAAATCCCGAAAAACTGATTTTGGGACCATAAATATCGATTTTTCTCGCGAGTTTTCTGAAAACACCAAAGGTTTTATTTTCTGAATCAATTCTCCTGAACCTACTGAG
>LS499655.1:481453-499922 GCA_900490845.1 Pristionchus japonicus
TCTTCGCGGTTTTCCCGCGTTACTTTGCGTTCCAATCGTTATCAATATTGTTTTTACTGATTTCTCATGTAACTTGGAGATGACTCCTGTTTTCCTTCCAGAGAATGAGACTATTGAGAGGATTAGACAAAAGGGTGAGACTAGCGACTATTGAGAAGAAGTTGGGGAAAGTCATGGGTCATCTCCAAGTTACATTAGAAATCAGTAAAAACAATATTGATAACGATTGGAACGCAAAGTAACGCGGGAAAACCGCGAAGAGGGCATTTCATCCCTCAATACATTGAAAATTCCTCACAAAAAGTAGTTTTTCCAAAATATCTCAAAAACGAGCATTCCTACGCACTTTTTGCTCATAAACTTTTTCATTCGTCTTTTTCGTGGCTACATTTTGGTTTTTTGATGAGTATGATTGGACCATTTTGAAGGAATTTATGATCAAAAAACGATTTCAATGAAAAACGACTATGTCCGGGTATCTCCCTACAAAGTGGTATTGAAGGGCCAGAGATATGCAAAACGACTTGTGTAGGGAACCTCAGTAGGTTCAGGAGAATTGATTCAGAAAATAAAACCTTTGGTGTTTGCAGAAAACTCGCGAGAAAAATCGATATTTATGGTCCCAAAATCAGTTTTTCGGGATTTGCACCCGGAAGCCGGCTTTTAGGTTTTGGTCTCTGAAGACCTTTTTTGTTGAGCTCTCGAATACCTATCCAACGGTAGTCGGTAGATCGCTGTACGACAAAAATGAAGCGACTTATGACTGTTTAAAGTTGTAGATCAAAAAAATCGATAATATGCAAATTTGACCAAATGAAGTGGATGAGTCTTCTTCAGACCCCCAAGGGTACCAACTTTCCAACTTTCATCGGAATCGGTGACGCAAACTTTTTTCTAGTCGACAATCGAGCTCGTTTTCCTACACTCTTACAGGAAACCCGTTATATGCAAGTTCGGGTAAGCTATTCCGAGTGGTCACACGTCAGAATGTCTTTTAAGCGACTGACGAATCATTTATTGCCGATTTTATTCGAAGTGACCATTTGTAGGCGTCATTCGATCGGTGGCCACACCATCGAACTGGACAATCCGGAGGATCGTGCTGCTACTAAGATTCAGGTAAGCAATGCATTCCTTACCATTCAGCCAATTTACTACATAATTCGTTCAATGCATAATTCGAAAAGGATTTCGAAAATATCGAGATAGTTTTTTAATTATATGTTGCAGTCGGAGATCCGCGGGTTCCTCGCTCGCAAGCAGGTGGAGAAGATGAAGAAGGAGGACTCGCAGGCCGCTACCAAGATTCAGGCTCACATCCGGTACGCGTCACTTTTTTGGTAGAGGCAGATGCACTTCAATACTTTGATGTCATCGATAGATTTCTGCCTAGTGATCTTGCACGCGTCCTTTGATCATTTTTAGAGATACTGATCATGCTCATGACACGACATGGTACTTAGCGACTATAAACCGACTTTGATGTCTTTGCCTGATGATGTGCAGTCTGTGACGCTATTGGTAGTAAACGCCCAGACATCCTGACACCTGATATGCAGATACTGATGGCGTCGAGTGATATCACAGGGTACTAAACTGTTATCTTTCCAGTGGTTTCCTCACTCGCAAACATCTCGAGGAGCAGGGTCTCTCTCCCACTCGTTCTCGCTCTCGATCTTCACTTCAGTCCAATGACGAAGTCGAGAAGCACTGATCCGTACTCTAATGATTCCCATTCTATTTGCCTGCTAGTCTTCTCCCATAATTCTGTCCCCATTTAGTATTCAGTCTACTCCCGAGAAGCCTATGCAACTATTCCGACACATTCGATACAACCATAGCACCGCATCTCTCTTCCTACTCCATTTGTAAATGTTTATTTATTATCCTCACAAAGACTGAAAGATGGAGGGAAGGTATCACGATAAGTAAGTGCACGTAAGATTGTAAGATTGAGTGAGAAGTGATGGTTTCAATAAATAATGTGAGTGAGGACGATGTGGTTCACCGCTTAAGCAGACAAGAACATGTTTGTAGTGGATGAGGTGGATATTGGCTTGTGATTATGAAGAATTGATGAATCGTTCGATCAGTATTGTTGTTCCTTATTAGTTCCGTAAGAGTAGAAGCCTCCCTCGGGGTAGTAGTACGAACCCGGCCCGCTGATCTGCACAAACGGTGATGTTTTCGATGAATTTGAGTTTCAAGAATTCAAAAAGAAGAAGAATGATCACTTACTTGACTGACATTACTGCTCTCCGTGGCTCCCGAGTTGATCATCATCTGTCTTCTCATCTCTTTCGTTTGCCTTCGATTCACCCAGTACACGGCCATCAGAGCCATCACGGCGACTGAATTATTGATTCTTACTCTTTCAAACTAAAAAATGGCTGAGACATAGATACTCACTCAAAACAGTCAGGAGCAGAATAGCCAACAGTGCAAGTGCCCACGAGAAGGGGTTGTAGTTCCTGCAAAGTGAAATCAATTAATTATTATTATCAAACGGTTAATAATTTAAAAATCAGATAATTTTACGAACGTGGTTGTTTGCCAGTTGACACAGCATCCTCCTGGACAGCATCCGAACTCGCACATGAATGGAAGTCCCTCGTCTGTGTCGATGTGGCGATAGTAGCAGATTGTTCGACCATAATCTGAACATATTCACTTAGAAAACATTGACAGTTTCTGCAGTTTCTCTTGCTACTCTACTCCGAAAGAGAGTATAAGTATCTGGATCGTCTCCAGTTCGCAGGATCACCTTCTCTGCAGACTCAACACAATTGTGTTCAAAAACCGTTGTGAATAGCTTCAAAGGCATTTAAATTTGCTCGAGAAAGGTGCCATTTTTCAGCCACACGAGAAACAAAAATCCCTCGCCACTTCACCCCGCGCACGCTCTCTCTTGCACCGATCCGATGTAGTCTAGTGGTTATGATTTGCGGCTCTCACCCGCAAGGCCCGGGTTCGATTCCCGGCATCGGAACAAATGTTTTGCAGTTTTTTCGCTTGCTCACCAGCAGCTTCCTCCTTGATTAGACTTCCAACTCGGGTTCGTAGAAGGGCGAGAGGATCGAGAGTGGTCGGTGCGGGGGTTCTGAGCGGTTATTATTTGCTCAAGGCTGATTCATAGTGGATGGTCAGTGACTCTCACTGTACTATCGTGAAATGTACTATTCCTTATTTAGACCATATTTTGAAAGAGAAATGCGCACACACAAAATAGACAGATTTCTGGATACATGAAAGGCTACGCAAAAGCCAGCACATTCCATTAAGACTTGTGGGAATAGTTGGAGCAAATTTGATTCAAAAAGTGTACTCACTTCCCCTCTTTATGCATCCTTGAGATTAAGAGCAGAAACATACGTTGTTGCGGAGAGATGCTGTATCTCCTGGTCACTGCTTGGGAGGGACGCCCAACGACCCGCCATTCACTCGAGATGAGATGGGAAGTTGGGGAAGCGAAGGGCCTGATAAGATTAAAGTAATCTAGAAGAGCTTCGACTATCATCAGGGTGAAAACAGATTTACAATTGGAGATTCAGGAATTCGTGTAAGACCGCTAAAAAACCGCAGAGTTGGATGAGGAACTGAGGGGACGTCGAGAAGGAAGGAGGGTGAACGAGGTAGTAATACAAGACGGGATCAAGTTCGAGCAGCTTCTCCTATTAGTCCACACAAACTGGAACTGACTGAGAAGTGAACGGGATTAGCGGAAGAAGAAGGACGTGGGAAGTGGTTCAAAACAGATTGCTCTGCAGATTAGTTAGAGTTCATTGCGAAATAGCAGGAACGAGCGATCTCAGGAGAAATGAGAGGTTGAACAGGATAAATCTGGAGATATCTGGAGATTTCTCAAATCCGCGGGCAATGTTTCATCAGCGCGCGAAGCATCGAAGAGGGTGATAAGAGGGGGCTAACCACTCTGTCTCTTGAAGTGACCACCACTCGAGAATGCAAAAAAGCAGAGCGAGTGAGTCGGGATAGAAGGGTGAGGTGAGGGGTCAGAGAGACGAGGACAGTCAATCCGTTGATTGAACACGATATATCGAGCAAATAGGGGTAGGTGTGTGGTCAGAAAGAGAGAGCCGATCGGTTACTCTGGCTGTGCGAACAGTGGAATGGGTTAGGACGCCCCTCTTTCTGGAGAAGCGAAAACAAGATGGACTAAGCAGACGCGCAAACTAGAGGAAGAATGAAGAAAGGCGATTAGGAGACTGATCGGGAAGGGCTGATGTAGCCAAAGAAGGAAGATTAGGCATGATACGATGCGGGTGGCAGAGATGGAGGGAAGAAGCGAGTTTCCGGGCTAGTTGCTGGTTAGCCTAGGCCGGAATCGAACGTAAATAAGGGAAAAAAGCGATAAAGAAGAGTTACAGATAGAAAAGTAATGAAATGGTTTGGTAGATCATATCCAAACACGACAATGGCTGAATGTACAAAAAGAGGATAGGTAATGCATCTTACATAATAAAGATCGCACAAACCGGAACGAAAGGACAATGGTCAGATAGTTGCTTCAATAGTATCTCCCTCTTCTCCCTCTCCTCCTCACCCATACCGATCCCTCTAGACCCCTCCCCTCCCTGCTTCTTCATTGAATCAACAGAGATGATACACGGAGTGGAGTGGAGGAGTGTGGGGATACTATATAGCGGCGTCCATCGAAGAGCATGCACAAACTCTGTGCGTGATCCGAAGTGGATGAACTGCGGTGAGTCGGAAGTATCTCTTACATACCTGTTGGTCAGTATGTTCAGACTTCTATGAGTACCGAACCCTTTCGTATCCGCCCGGAAGTGTTGACCCCGAGTGAAAGCGAGCTAAGTGCTCGAAACTGTTTGTTTTGTCCGGGTCACCCACCCCACTCTTGTGTCTAACGTCTCCCAGGGGAGTAGATAATCACTCAGGGAAACCGTCTCTCACGTTTTTCTTGTCTCATTCACCCCGAATTCTCCTCAAATAGTGTCGACAAGGGACGAGAACGAATACATTCCGCCGATTACTGTGCACAAACAGCCGAATTATTGCGAGAACAATCGGACAAAGAAGTGAACGAACACGATCTTTAGTCTCAAAATTCTTTATTGATTGCATTATAATCATCAACCAGTAAATTAGATCCCAGCTTCTCTAAAAAAGAGAAGTCTAACTACGCGTTGATCTTCGTATTTGGAAAATGCTTCGTTAAATCTAGTTTCTCCCTGGTATGCAGTTTCTCAGAAGATAGTGAGATGGGCATCGTCAGGGATCCCGTGCCGATGCTTGTGTTCGTCGAATAAGTCGCACAGCGCCTTGCAGTATTGCTCGTGAAGAGCGTCAACCTGAGATTAATCGAATGTAGCGTTAGTGGAAGAAATAATCTATCTTCTGCTAATATTAGGTCAACTTAGTCATTCAGTCAGGATCTGTTCAAGTATTCGAGTAATTCGTGTTCTATGAACGTTAGATCACGAGAAAGGCCCAATTCGGAACAAAGAAGACGAATTCTTGTTTATAGTCACGGTCAAAGTGCCTTCCCGAACTACTATCTACACGATCTTTGACCAGTCAGTCAGGGTAAGAGAACAGGTAAAGTAGAGAGAATCGAGCAATTCGCTCACCTCCTCCTCACTAGGTTGCTCTTTGCGGGTAACAGAGATGGGTGCTCCGATTACGCTCGTTATCGGCCTTCTGAATAGGGTGAATTCAGCCAAGAATTGTTGTGACCTTCACTCTAAGTGAGTAGAAAACAGTGACATCAACGCCAGAATAGAGATCGGACACTCACTCCATGGGTAGTAGTCCACCCAGTCCACAACCGAACATACTGGTTCCCTTGAGGAAAGGTGGAATGAAACCGAGGATGTTTCGTAATCGTGCCTAAATTTACTCGTGAGAATGGAGATATTCTCAAAAATCGAAAGGTTAATCATAAAAACAGAAACCTGCATAGTCTTGAGTGCTTTCTCGTCGTTTCCCTTCTCATGATCGAAAATATCGACTTCTCCAAAGTGATAGCACGGAACAAGATCAGCGCTAAAATGTAGAATAAAGTAGTTGGAAATACTGCTAAAATATGGCAAAACATTTGTTCCGATGCCGGGAATCGAACCCGGGCCTTGCGGGTGAGAGCCGCAAATCATAACCACTAGACTACATCGGATGATGGTGGGGAGAGCGAGAGCGAGGGTCAAGTGGTGGGAGATTAGAAAGGAGGGGTACCCGTGGATTAGCGCCTGGCGCACGAATCCCTTTCGATTCTTGATCTTGATATCGTATCTGCCTGGTCGAGACATCAACGATTCACTGAGACCGCCGATAACGAGAGCAACAGCTCGCCCGGAACCTAGATGGGAAGAATGACTCAACAAAAGGCGTGCAAAACTGACCGGGATTGTTGAAGAGATATTTGAATGAGTTCGGCGTACACGAATTAACACCTGTAATCGGATTCCGTCAATAAATTGTCAAAATTTAAAATGAAAATCTTAATATCATGAACAAGATAGAGCTGCTTACCGATAAACATCATGGTTTCTCTCCTGTAGGGTGTTTGGAACTGTCCATGGAGTGTGAGAATGGTCTGAGTCAAACCAGGAAAGAGATCGTTGAAACCAGAGACTTTCCCTGCGAATGTGAGCGTACCTCCGACGTGAAGGATTCCATGTGGATGGGATCTGAGAGTATTTACAGTGAACCGAAGCGTGATTATCGATTACGTGGTATCTGATTGAAGATTCCCTTACCCGATCAAGTAATTACGATCTGGTGGAAGCTCGGTCGTCTTCACGATTTTATGAGAGAAATATTCTCGCAGTACAGGCCAGGGCCAGCAAGTTCGAGCCCAGTCCTAAATAAAACATAATTTTACAATTTTCGTTCGTCTCAATCAGTTCGTATTTTGATTCACAACTATTTTTACGCACTCCTTTGTGCTCTAATTGCCTCACAACTGCCTATTTAGTTTTGAATAGTTGAATTTAGGAGATTTTTTAAATTATTATACAATCTCACCATCGGAAGTCCTCCCCTTTCATGGAAGTTTCTCGATACGAACGCCCATACAGCCGAAAACGCGATAAATTTGAGCACGGTGGCTTGACTGCCAGAGAATAACACTGAAATACTACTTGGATTCAATCAATAATTATTAACTCACAGCAAAAAGGAATGGCAGTTCCACTAATTGGGCAGATTAGCCAGAAGACAATGATGATTGACACTGCACAAACCTGAAGAAAGTCGAATTCACTCATTTTAAGCTGATTTGAGTACCAAACCTTCCTCGAATGGTCGCAGAACTGTTGCCATTTGGACAGGAAGAAGGCGGAAAGGGATGACCAGACATGCTCCCACTTCGAGAGAAGGAACATGGTAGGAATGAGGGAAAATACTTTCTCCGGACCGTTCTGTGATCGTAGATGAGGATGGGAGATAACGTCAGCGTGTTCGTCTTATTTGAGTACTCGTGAGAGAGATTCAATCTGATTCGAGTCGAAAACAACTGTCGAAAACGTAGGACACATGACTTTGTGCAGGATCATAAACTATGAGTTCCTTTTCGAAAATATGACCATTACCCTGTGGTCAAAACTAAACAGCTAATCGTCATGATTGTTCTTTCCTCATAACGTGCCTGCACATTTAAACGTGAATGATGGAGGGGTTTCTTCCAGGTTAGAGTTGAAGTTCACATGCCATCAGCATATCACTAATGCAATTTGATGAATCAGTATCTAGATGTAAGACAAAATGATTCATTGAATCTCCTCGGGAAACTTTATTACTAACGTGTATAGATAATGATCGAAGTAAGGCAACAGCAGTTGAACACGTAGTGCGTCAATTGGGACAGGGGAATGAGAAAAATGATGTATTTAGTGTTATTGTGAAGCAGTCACAAAATCCTGCGATAGCAACATTAACGGTTTTCGGTTGAATATTTATGATGAATACTTCAATTAAAAACAACACGATTGTAAATCGAGGATAACGAATGATGAAGGACTCAAAGATGGATGTAACTTAATTCGGGGATGGATGAATAAAGAGCGACAATCGATTAGATGATTGCATGCTCTATTAGGGGTAGGTTAGGATAAAGGAGAGAGCTGATTGAACAGGATACGTTTGAACAGGATCAGTTTCGAAGTCTAGAGCACAGGTGGAAAGCTATCAAAACGTTAGTTCAGTCATCACTCTTGTGTATGTATGGTTGAACATGCAATGAAGGATTGTGCAAGAGAATACAAATAGGGAAAAAAATTGCACTCCTCGATGAAACAACGCTTCTTTACTGGCGGGCTGCTCTCTCCAGGACGTCGCACCAGTACTCGACGGCTGACCGGGGCACTGCAGTGCCTGTTCTCTGTAATGATAATCATTTGATGTTATTATGTACCTTCGTCATGTTCTCCAAATATCGATGGTCATGCTTCACGAATAACAAAAAACGAAAAAATACACGAAAAATACGATTGCGTGGCTAAGGGCCGACTATAAGAGTAGTTCTATATTTTAGAGTAGTTTCTCTAGACATACCTTCTTGAGGTGTCTCCCGGAAACGAAGTGAGCGATGAGCTGCTCTCCTTTGGGTTGCTGTCCGCAAGAGGAGCACGCGCGAGACTAAATTGTTTGATATATTTGACAAATTGTAGTGAGGGACGGAACAAATTTCACGTTTATCGACCATAACGTCCTCTATTTCGAACTAATGTGCAAAAAAGCTTAAGTTCGAACATCGTTGATGAGAAGCGAACTAAAAAATGGAAACAGACCTTCGTGAGAAGTCCCGGGAAGAGCAGGCCACGGAGACGAACTACGTCGGCGTTGAGATAGAGATCACGTAGACGGGAGACGGCATCAATCAATGGGATCGCTGAATGATTGATCGCTTTTTATCATAGGATTTTGCGGTATTTATGAAACTCGGCAAACATTGCGTATTTAATCACCTTCCCATCCAGTCTTCCACATTTTGTATTTATTTAATTTATCAAAGTAAATGCGAAATGGCTTACACTCGGATCCGTTGGGAGGGAGGGCGACGAGTAGGTTTGTGTACTCAAGGTCGGCCTGTCTGAATGAATAAAGGCATTTTAGACAAGTTGGAAAGAGGCGTGATGAAGTAAAATACGAAATACTTTACAACACCTCTATTACCGATCTCCTAAACCTATTCATCAAATCTATAAAAATAAATTCTCACTCGTTATGACGACGCTCGCTCGAGAGCTTCGTCTCCTCCAGCTCAGACGTGAGCGCGACCACTCTGAAACAATCTTAGATTGGAATCAAAGCATTGAGGTGAGTCCCGTAGTATGTACAATTTAGACTAAAAAGTACTTACTTCTTCTGGAGGTCATCGACGGTCGGCTGCTGCTCTTCCGAAGCCTTCTTCTGGGTGTCTGAAACTACAAAATTACAATTTCTTGATGAGAATAGCCTTCCCAAGTCAGAGCTCATCTATAGAGAAAGGGTTTTGTGGTCACGAGGAGCCAGTGTATTACAGAGACTGATCGTGCGATGTTAATTGTCAACAGCCGTAGTCAGTGAGCCACAAAATGCTGTCTGTCTGAGAACCGTCGTGAGGTTGCTTACCCAGCAAGGCCTCAGCCGCTCGCTTCTCCGCGTCTCTCGTTTCCTGACGAGACTCCTGAACGTAATGATGAAATGAAGACCAGGGCTTAAAAATCTAACTCTTCGCACATACTCAATCCGGTCGAGTAACTCTACAAAACATTAAAGGAAAACCAAGTGACGGGGCAGAGGCTAGGGCACCGCTGAATAGAATTAGTTTCCACTGAAGGCGAAGGCAGGACTGCCATCAACAGAAACAGTCGAAAAAAACTGTTTAGCCCGCCGCCGTACTGCCCAGGCGAGTGAGGGGAAGGAGTGGGAGTTGGGCACAGAGACTTTGGGGCTGCCTTGATTGGGCTACTCTCATTCCTTGAATCTCTCGCACCTATCCATTTTAAATACCACATGCCCTCAAGTCCTCGATGGGTGAGCACTACTCATATCAGTCACTGAGAGGGCGAGGTATCCATTAGCCGCTACTCGTTCAATTTTGCTTGCGTGAATCGCACCTTGAGCTGATTCTCCAGTTCCAAAATCCTCTGATCCCGATCCTCCAACTTCGACGTAGCCTCAGCGAGTCTGGAAGAAGGCAACTAAGAGTTTATTTATGAAACTATCAAATTGCACAAACACCCATAATTGGAAGATAAGTCTGCTTGTAGGAGCCCGTTCGCGTAAGAATTGGACAAGGGCTGGCACAGCTCAAAATGGAAAATTCTCAGTGACGATGTGATTTGGGGTTCTCTGTGATGCTATTATTACGCGAACGGGCTCATAGGCTCTTGTTTGGAAGTTTCGACAATTGTTCACCTTATGGTTCTGCTTAAAACCGAGCCAATGGAAGTCTCACAGTTTCTTCACATCTTCAGTCCCCGTGTTCTCGATGATCTAGTTCCCATAATCAATCGATGTCTTACTTGTTCCTGCTTTGGTCCTTCGAAAGATTCACCTCGTTCAGCTGGACAGTCACATCGTCGTGTCTGATGTAAAGTTTTCATGCTAACACTCTCGCTGTGACCATAATGATAACTTGATTGTTGAATGTAACAATACCTTTTCTTCAAGGCAGCAAAAAGTCGCAGGGTCTCCAGATCGTCGTTTCTCTTTGTTTCTGCAAATTATGGGTTGCTGAGTGTGTTACTTGCTATTAAATCATGTCTAAGGTAGCAGATGCCATCTGCGATCGAGAACCATAGCATGCAAAGTATCCGAGAACCGGAGTGGTTGTGCTCACCCAGCAACTCTTCCGCAAGTGTAGCTCTCGTATTCGCCTTGTCCAAGTCTTGACGAAATTCATCAAGAAGCAACGTAGCGTCAGCGAGACTGGAAAAAGGAAACTAAGAGTTTTATATGAAACTATCAAATAGTAAACATGCTCAAAACTGGAAGACACACTGTTGTTCTTTTGCCTATTCTTTACTTTTTTCGATGTTTGTATTGCTGGACCTGCTTAAAGCCGAGCCAATGGAAGTCTCACAGTTTCTTCAACTCTTCAGTCCCCGTGTTCTCGATGATCCAGTCCCCACACTCAATCGATGACTTACTTGTTCCAGCATCCGTTGTTCGAAAGCTTCTTATCATCCAGATGGGCAGTGACATCGGCGAGTCTGAAGTAAAGCTTTAATCATGCTCGCGCTCTCGCTGTGACCATAGAAATAATTAATAATTAATGGATAATTAACAATACCTTTTCGTCAGGGCATCAACATGTTGCTGGGTCTCCAGCTCGGCGATTTTCTTGGTTGCTGCAAATAATAGGTTACTGAGTGTGTTACTTGCTACCAAATCCTGTCTAAGGTATTAGTGAACAGATGCCATCAGCGATCGAGAACCATAAAGTATCCGAGAACCGGAGTGGTAGTGCTTACCCAACTCCTCTTCCGCTAGTCTTGCTCTCGTCTGCGCCTCTTCTGATTCTCGACTAAATTCCACTAGATGCGACGCAGCCTCAGCGAGACTGGAAAAAATGTAACTAAGAGTTTTATATGAAATTGTCAATGGAAGTCTCACAGTTTCCTCAACACTTCAGTCCCCCGTGTTCTCGATGATACACGGTAATCCCCACGGTAAATCGATGCCTTACTCGATACAGTATTTGTCGTTCGAAAGCTTCTCCTCCTCCAGCTCGGACTTCAACGAGTCTGAAATATGTAACTTGAGTTAATAAATATATTCTCTCTCCCTTCTCGCCCGAGTACAGCCTAGCTAGATGACTGAGAAAGTTGTTGAATGTATTTACTTTTTCTGAAGTTCTTCAACCGATTGAAGAGCAGCCGTAGCAGCGTTCATCTGGGATCCTGTAAATTAGTAATTGCAAATGAAACTGAATTACGCCATATTTCTTTCTATGACTGATGTCGTTGATCCAAACAATCAAATGCGTACAGAAAATAGTAAACAGCGTTTCATCAAAGGCCGAGTGCCACAACACGTTAAGAACCTGGCAACTAATTGATTTATTCATACCCAAAAAAGCCTCCGCACGTTCAGCCCGATCCTCGGCTTTGCTTCTTGCATTACGAGCTTCCTGTAGAAAAAATAATAGGTTGAGCTTTCGATGGTTGAGAGGTTGAGCTTTAAGACTACAACCCCCTACGCTGCATCAAACTTAATATAGTTATCGTATCGTACCTTCAACTGCCTATCGAGTGTCTCATTATTCCTCTTGTTCTCCTCGAGATTGACCGTCATCTGATCGAGCCTGAAAGAATCAGTTTAGATATTCATGAGAACTACGATCAATATTATCGAGTTCAACAATTCGTTATTTTCTTACTTCTTCCGAAGCTCCTCAGCTTCTTTTTCTGCCTCATTGGTCGTTGCCTGACTGCGACTACCCGCAGCTCTACCCGCAGCAACTTTATTTCGGAGGAAAGCTACGGCGTTCATGGAGGCCTCTTCTTTGAATCTCTTCCTCTCAGTCGCCAGCTGTGATGTTTGCATCTCGACTCTGAAAGGGGATCTAATGAATTAGAGGAAACACGTGTAAGTGAATCGACTGCGAATAAGTAGTAAGAGTCTCACTGATGCTTCAAGTCCGCAATCTCCCGATCTTTGTCACCCAAGGTCTCTGTCGTAGTGGCTTCAAGATGAGCAAGAGTTGTCTGATAGTCTGCCAAATCTTTTTCTCTCGCTCTCCGCTCTTCTTCGTATTGCGCAGTAACTGCCTTCAATCTAGAAAGAATCTCGCATTTTACACGATTATTCGGGTAGCATGACAGTGAAACAGTGGTCTGAGATGAGCAAGATGTGGCAAATCACCTCCCCGACAGCAGATGATACGCCTCAGACCGGTGATTCTGCATCTGAAGAAAGAGTGCTATAATCATATGATAATTTTCATCCACCCAGGTGGTATATTGTGGGGGGGGGATGGAGCGCGGTGGACACGAAAGGAGCAAGGAGGCAATAAATTGGAAAGATACCCTTATTCAAATTACAGCAATCCAATCGGGCCATATTGACCTAGAACTGGCAGCAAGGAGTTATCGATTTTGTGCAAAAACGACAAAACAGCTGTTTGTTCAAAAAAAGTCAGGTGTACTACATAAGAATTGTCAAGGGATCACTAACAAGCAGGCTATGAAAGAGGTAAGATTCTTACTTTCTTACTCATCTTACGCAACTCTCGCGTCTGGTCCTTTGCCAGTTGATCTAGCCCCGGGGACAGAGAGCAAATGCCTGTTCTCTCTCTCCTCCTCCCTTTCTCTCTCTCTGGGCAAGTTTGGGTCTCTCTGGTCATCCAAGAAAACATATATGAATTTGATCAGAAAGACATCAGATCATGAATCACCCCCTCTCGCTAACCACGATATGGGGAGGGGTCGAAAATCATTTCGATTGCATTGACAAGTGTGTTTTGGTTAAAGGACAGGCTTCAAAACAAAATATCTTTCTTTCATTTTATTGCCAGATCGATATCCGTGCAATAGGCGTTAAGTGGATGGTCGAGTAACATTGTCCTGTCTCACTGAGAAGGTCAGCTCTTATCGTGTCCCGAATCTATCTCTCCTTTTCCCCTCTCTCTCTATTAGGTAGACCATGGTGCCTAGAGAGATAGACGCGTGCCAAAGTATCATTTTCCAACCTCTCTCTTTCTCTGTTCCAGAGTCCAGAAGGGAGAGAGGGAGAGATAGAGAGAGACGGAACACGATACGTCTCTCTCTGAGATATACACAAATAATAAACACTTCGCTCATTGACAGGATAAGCATTCTCGTGTCATCTGACCCTTTCAATTGAATACCCAATCGTTCAACCATGCGAAGAAAATAAGATTTAGGCCGACAGAAAATTTCTTCACAGTTATAGACTGCGATTTCGGATAGGTTATGGCATGCTCGTTCAATTAATTCCTTAGGTACACTCCACAAAAGACTCACGTTCTTAGAGCGAACTTGAGAACAGGAGCTCTGTAAGGCAGTGACGCAGTTGGGACTGTTCGGAGATTCGACCTGAATTGCTTAGAGACCATTAGATTGAGCAACGCAATGAACTGCATTCGCGATATTGGGAAAACAGTACTCATGAGAGATATGAGAGCAATCACTGCCATTAAAATAGAATCAAATAATACGAAGGATGATTTCTCGTTATGCGAAGATTCACAGCACTCAGCACAGGCTAAGGAAGAAGAATATGAATGATGGAGGGAGAAGTGGAAGTTTCACACTCCTCTACTAGCTCATTGGGTATCCCCAGATTGGCTCCGCCCATCGCTGAGCTAAATCCGATCGAGAAAGAGAAGGTATGTAATTGGAGAGAGAGGGCACCAATCACAGCCCATTTTCATGCAAAAACAAGATATTGACAAAATTTTACTTCCTCAGAAGCGACAGTAAGGGATGATTCACGTCAAATTTAATATTGGAAGCTATCGCTCAAAATAGGAAAACTGTGAAGAAAAGGGGACGACTCTTTTCGTTGTTCACTCAAGCCGTTCCGGAGACTATCGGTCTTGGGATAGATCAACGATCGTACTAACAGTGCAAGCAATCGAGGAAGCGAGAGTGAGAGAGGAGGGAGAGAAAGAGTGTGAGTGAGACAGAGTAGAGAGGCTGATCGTTCTTTCGAGTATTGCCACACGTGCTCTTCCGAGTGATCGAGAAAAGAACAACTGACTGTCATATCATACCAGGCAGGCAAGTAACGCAATAACGTGAGAGAAGCTGAAACAGGCGCCCTTCTAAATCCTACTTTTTCCTCACGGCCGCTACTATCCTTCCTATGAGAGAAGGGAGAGAGAGACATTGACTCGGGAGGGCACTCACTCTCTGCCCCGTCTATCACCTTACGGTTGATACCAGGATGACCTCCCTAAGAGAGGGAGAGAGATTGAGTAGAGGAGGGCACTCACACTCTAGACAACTCAATAAATTCTCTGCATAGAGAACAAAATCATATAAACTAATGGAAGATTAAAGTTCCCCTCCACACACTTTCAAACAATCGATATTTGAATTCCCGCACTTTTTATATCTCAGCCCTCAGTGGAGCAATCCTCTTCAAACAGTGGTATCTATAGTTTGGCGCCCTAGACATGCCGACAGCGAAAGATCAAGTTGATTACTCCACGCGGAACCCGGATATAAAAATGCGGGAATTCAAATGCCAATTGTTTGTGAAGTGTGTGGAGGGGAACTTTAATGAATAGGCACAAAGATTCCTAAAATTAAGAACAAGCTTTCAAAAATTAAAGTTCGCGCGCTTTTCCGTTGCGTGTTACTACACCAGTAGAGGCAGAAAGTGTTGACTGGGAGAAGACACAAAGACAGAGCCAATTGGCGAGAGAGAGTGGGAATCAGAGAGGGGGGACGGAGAAGAAAGACTTTCATTGTTCCTTCTAGAAGAGAAAGACCCTTCTTGCCCCAAAATGTGCAGGGGGAGTCATCATTGAAGTTACAGGAGAAGTAATTAGGGTAATCAAGCATTACATCCTCTTGAAGTTCAACGACGATCTCCCCATTTCAACTCGGTAGTTATCGATTCTCTCATCTTGGAGTATCTCGAGGTTTGCTCGCCTTTCTGACAGCAGATCTTTCGTTACTCTCTTCAAATTAGTTGCCATTTCTACTCAATTCCCTTCTTGAAGAAAAAGACCCCTTGCACCAAAGAAATACGAAACTGTACAAGAGAGAACAGCGGAGAAGAGCAGTTCGAAAGTGACAGTATGGAATAATACCAGTAATAAAACCGTTAAATACAGTTTAAAACGTTTGTTCCGATGCCGGGAATCGAACCCGGGCCTTGCGGGTGAGAGCCGCAAATCATAACCACTCTACTACATCGGATGATGGTGGAGAGAGGGCGAGCGGGGGTCAAAAGGCGAGAGATTAGAAGATAGAGAGCAGTTCCTTACGATGGTTTCAAAGAACACTCACAAAGAAATCAACGAAATCGGGTGTCTTAGAATTCGGTTTTGGGCAGACATCCTACTCGTACAGTTACATTTTAGAGGAGGTGTGCCCATCGACTCGGTGCTTCTCTTTTCATTCAATCGGAAAATGCGGAATATAAATAATGAGGGAAAACGGGTATTGCTGGCAACAAAATGTGTCAACTATCAGCTTCCTGTTACCTTTTGAACATGGGGGTAGCGATGGGAAATGCAATGTAAGTCCCGAAAAAGGAGCGTTGCAAACTTTATAGTTTGTCGAGGTCATGAAATCTCTCTAGGCATGGTACGAGTGGCGAGATTGAGCAGACTGGGGATTCATTTTTAACGACGCTTCGTTTTCGATTCTCTCTAAGCTGATAACATAGTACGAATCGCGTGAGATTGCACGGAATGAGTGGCCATTCAGTGATAAGAAGAAACGATGGTCACGCGGTCGAATGAGCTTCAAAACATTCGAGGAAATCCGAACCAACTGTTTAGAATTGACGTTCCTAATTCAACGATGTCGTTTGAGAATGCTCTGCTCTGTGAAACCAATCTGGATCAGCTTGCGGAATGCGCCATTGCGGAGCCCGATTCCTACAGTACATCCAGCAACAACAGTTCGGACCATGGGAATACGTCTGGACGAGAGGTGAGAGGGAATTTCGAAACCGCTATCAAACTCACACCCAGAGTACCGCAAAGAGGCTCGACAGACTGTGCTGCATCCGTAGTTTATCTCATGTTCACATACAGATACAATCTGGACCGCCGTCGATCAGGCCTCTTGTGGCTTCTAATCACTCTCCGACCACATCGACTTTCTCATGATACTTGATGGAATACTTCGATAAATCATCCTTTGCACCATGCCTGTCTTATAATAGCACCCGACGATGCCAACAGGAATCCGGTACTTGCATACAACATTTCTCAGCAAAAAAGGTTCAATCTAATAAATGTTTGTACGCCCTCAATAGAAACAACACACTTTATTATTTACGTTCAGAGATAATGATCGAAGGCAATACAAGTTGGTTACACAGTACAACTATTGGATTTGGGGAACGAGAAAGCATCATGTACTTTGTGCTATTGTGAAAAACCAATATGTGCAGTCAGGGAAGAAGGTAAAATAATTCGGGGATCGATGAATGATGAACGACGATCGATTAGATTAATGCATGTTCTATTAGGGGTAGGTTAGGATATACGAGAGAGATGGTAGAAGTGTATTGTACAGTTGTGACGTCTAGAGAAGTGATGGGAAGCAATCAAAACTCTCATTCCGCTAGCTCTATCGAGTGTGCATGTTTATAAAGTAAATCAAGACTTGTACGTGCGAAAAACGAATACAAACAGGGAAAGAATAGCCACACCATGAAGAGCCATCACTTCTTCACTTGCAAGCGGCTCTCTCGAGGACGTCGCACCAATAGACGACGGACGACTTGGACACGGCAGTTCCTGCCATCTGTAATGGTAATGGTGTGTTCCTTTATAGTTCCCTGTTCGTTGTGTTGTTTTGAAATGGTATGAACATTTCATTCAAAAGAGATTGGATTGCGTTGGTTTTGTTTTACGAGTCATGAAAAACTAAAATCGCACGAAAAGTACGATTGCATGGCAAAGGGCCGGTTGAGATGAGTGATTCTTTCGTAAACATACTCTCTTGCAATGCTTTGCCGACGTGAAGTGGGCGAGTATCTGCATGCCGTGAGGTTGCTGAGCACACGAGGAGCATGAGCTCGTCTAAGTTGAACTGATCATAGTGTGGGACGCAGCAATTAGCAGATTTATGGACCGAAACACTCATTTTTTATCAAATGTGAAAAGAATTCGAATATCGATGGCGAGAAGCGAAATAAACATTAAAAAACACACCTTCTTAAGAAGCCCTGGGTACAGCAAGCCTCGAAGGCGAGAGATGTCGGCTTTGCCGTAGAGCTGGCGAAGGTGAGCGACTGCCTCATTGAAGGGCAAGGCTGAATGATTCATCGTTTTTATTATCGAATTTTGTGTTTTTTTCTGAAGCTCAGTAAACTTTGGGAATCTAATTAGCTTCTCAACCAGTCCTCTTTTAGAATTTAATTATCAAAGAAAATTAAAACTAATTATCAAAGAAAATGTCTTACAATCGGGTGCGTTGCGAGGGAGTGCGACGAGTAGATTGGTGTGCTCCACGTCGGCTTGCCTGAATGATAAGAGTGATTGTTTAAGTAATCCCTTCTATCAATGTCTTCGGAATGCATAAATGAAGTGCGGCCCTCGCGAGAGGGCCAAGAGGTCCTCACGCAACAACACTGTTTAGGATCTCGATGATCTACAGTCGGCGTCAAAAGTCATTGCGCACTTTTTCAATCGTTTGTAACTTTCAACTCAGAACAGATATCGACCTAAATTTTGTTTTATTGCACAGATAATCTATAGAAGCTTACGATGGACATACAATGATATCGGGGAAAAAATCAATAATTGCATAGTGATGACGCAACCGAAGGATACTTTTTCGAAAATTCATTA
>LS499655.1:502457-525866 GCA_900490845.1 Pristionchus japonicus
TAATGAATTTTCGAAAAAGTATCCTTCGGTTGCGTCATCACTATGCAATTATTGATTTTTTCCCCGATATCATTGTATGTCCATCGTAAGCTTCTATAGATTATCTGTGCAATAAAACAAAATTTAGGTCGATATCTGTTCTGAGTTGAAAGTTACAAACGATTGAAAAAGTGCGCAATGACTTTTGACGCCGACTGTACTGCCCACGTGTACTTACTCATTGAAAATGCGCTCGTTCGAGAGTTTCGCCTCCTCCAGCTCGGAAGTGATCGCGTTCAGTCTGAAAAATCCATTCTGATTTTACTGTTCTTAGTAGACTGCAGTGAAAGTAATGAGTTGCGAACCCTATTATGCAAAGTTTAAGGTAAAAAGTGCTCACTTCTTCTGGAGGTCATCGACCGTAATCTGCGCCTCCGAAGCCGTCTTCTGCTTATCTGAAATTTTAAAAATTGATGAATATGACATTTCCATGTCAGAATTCGTAAAAAAAGGTTCTTTCGTCATGAGGTGCTATCTAATAGCGAATTAATAAAACAATTACTAAGATCGTGCAAATAATGCAAATTGTCAACAGCCGTCGTCAATGAGCCACACAATGCATTTTTTTTTTCGAGAATCGTTATGATTTGCTTACCCAGCAAGGCCTCCGCCGCGCGGATCTCCGCATCTCTTGTGGCTTGGCCAGCAGCCTGAGTAATGAAAGCCATACTTCAAAATCTAATTCTTTCCTCAGTTCCTCAGACTGAATCCGATCGAGCAACTCTACAAAACATGTAAGGGGTGTCAAGTACGAGGCTGGGGTAGCGCCACAGGAGAGGAGTCTCCAAAAAAGGCGAGACTGTACTGCCGTCAACGGAAGCAAAGCGATAAACAATGTATCTGCCCCGACGAGTGTGGGGAGGAGATGGAAGGGGAGTGGGGGTTGGTCTTTATTTGCCCTGTCTACTCTCATCCCTGGTATCTCTTGCACCTATCCATTCAAATGCCGTATCCTATTGAGTCCTCGGTTGCTAAAAACTCTGCCCATCTCCGTCACTAAGAGGGGGATCAATGTTACCTTCAACTGTTCCTCCAGTTCCAGAATCTTGTGATCCCGATCCTCCAGCTTCGATGTAGCCTCGGCGAGTCTGGAAAATAGTTTCCTCAAAGTTTTCTTTGATGTTATCATACTATCCAAGTCAGTATCATCATATTTGGAGCTCATCGCTGTTGCTCGATAGACTTGTTTGGATTTCCAATGTTTGTTTTGCTTATAGGTCTGCAAAAAGCCTAGTGAAATGAAGTAGTCTCACCGCGTCTTCAGCTCCTTAGCCGCCTGTCTTTCTTCACTCAGCCACTGATTTCTATCAGAAACTAGTTGAAGGGCGTAGCGGTGTGCAGACCAGCTAAAAACACTTTTTCATTCTCGACGTGTTTACTGTAAGGTTAGAGAGATAATTCTGTTCCTTCGATTGGGAATTCATTAAACTCGCTCAGGTACTTGTTTCAGTCCTCTACTTCGACCGTAGGTAATCTGATCAGTTGTTACAAGAGACTCACGTTTCGGCCAGCTCTCTCCGCACCTTGTCGAACTCGGTAGCGGTCACATAAGGACTCTGAAGAGTCTGTGCTGCATAAAAAATCGAAAAAAATCTAATAATAAGGAGTACTTTCATTATCGGTTTGCTGTTCATCAAGAATTTATCGGACTTGCTCAAAAGGGGGACTAAAGCTCAAAATATTCCGGTGACTATCAATGATCAGATGATTCATAGCGCAAAGACAATATAGTTCAGTTTCTAACTATCATTCTGATTTTGCGCAGCTAATGGCTCCTTAGTCAGTTGCTCCTGTGAGGAGCAAACGATGTAATCGACACTTCAAAGCTTTCGCAACTCTTTCGTAGTGAAAGAAAGCAGACTTTACGTAAGGAAATAGAAATGGAAGCACGGCACTGTCTTGATTTGTTTTGTAAGCGGATTAGCGCGCGAAAATCTAAGGAGCGATAAGGAATGACTCACCCCATTTCTAAGAGTTTGCGTAGTGTAGTCGGCGGCCAACCATTTGGGCATGGATTTAGGATAACAGGTCTGCGTTGATTGATCCATTGGGTTGAGTTTAAGCAGCGGATTGATCGATCGATCTGAATTGTATTGGGATCGTTTTATTGAAAAACAGGTAGCTCCGCAATCACGATAAGGTGGAACATTAATCATGAGAGACGATCTAGTGCAAAAGTCCAAAACGTCCGCTTGAAACGACGGTCAGAAAATCGAGTGAATAGCACGGACTCTCTCGCCTATCTGACTGCTTCCCTCTTATTGGCTCCGCCTACCATTCTATGGAGCTCAATCAACTAGAAGAGTGTATCAGAGAGAGGAAGAGTAAGAGAGAGTGAGTTTATGTTTCACAAGTCTCTTCAAGCCCCGAATTCAACAAGAAATTGCTAGAATATAATCAACGGTTATGATAAGGATTGATGATTCATGCTAAAGTGAAGCAATACAGTTTCTCATGGCGTTTGGTCAATACTTCGTTAAACTTAAGTTATTGCAGCTTCATTTATGAATAGATAAGGACAATAGAACCGTCAGAAGAGAGTAGGGGGAATGGTCCAAAGTGCGAAAGAGAGACGGATAGAAAATGACGAGAGACAAAATGGCCATAAAATTCTGAGGAGAGAGGAGGGAGCAGAGGGGAGATGAGCAGTGGCATGGTACGAGAGAGGCGGGCGGACAAGAGGATACAAGAGAAATGGAGGGGAAATCATATTTTCGAAATGATTGACATGATGGAGCCACAAAAGATTGTTGTCGCGCGGTTACAAAGTGAAACAGCGACATCGACTTTTTAAGAGTGCAGATCTTATCCAACCATCCTTCGCGATCGAGCATTACGCAACAATCCACTCGGAAGAGTGATCGAAAAAGCAACTGACTGAAGCATCATACCAGGCGGGCAAGTGGCGCAGTGACGAAATAGAAGCTGAAACAGACACCCCACTTATCACGGCTGCTTCTGTCCTCCCCAATGAGAGAGGGAAGAGAGAAGAGATTAACCAGAGATGTCTCTTAATCCCACCTATCAGCTAACGAATGATACCAGTTTTTCCATTGCGTGTAACAGAACGAGTAGAGGCAGCGAGTGCCGGGTGGAAGTTGACACAAAGACCGCGCCAATGGGCGAGAGAGAGTGGGAATCAGAGAGAATGAACGGAGATGAGACTTTCCTTGTTCCTTCTCGAAGAGTAAGGACAGTTTCACATAATTCGTGTTACAGGCGAGGTAATTAGGGCAATCAAGCACTTCATCCTCTTGAAATTCAACTTTGATCTCCCCATTTCAACTCGGTTGTTTTCGATCCTCTTGTCTTGGAGTATCTCGACGTTTGCTCTTCTTTCAAACAGCAGATCTTTCGTAACTCTCTCCAAATTAGTTGTCATTTGTACACAATATCTCTGTCTTCCCCTTTCCTCTTCCCTTCCCTCTCTCGTGCCTTCTTGTGTTTAGACGCTCGAGGAGGTTGGGGGGGAAGGATATCAAGCCGATCACCTAAACAGTGCGGTCGCTGACGTTTACATCAGTCATCTAAACAGTCACCCCCCTCTTTTCTCCGAGTCATTTCATCGCCACAGTACCAGTGCTGCAAGATGGTGAAGAACAGACTTCTGTTTTACTCTCCACAATCCCACACTTCTTCTTATTCCAGAACGTGGTCCCTGAAGCTATCTAGTTGCAATGAACATCGAAATGAGTATGTAATTGCATGTAGATGGTTTCACGGAAGTCAATGGATAGATGGTTCGTTTCGTCCTTCCCGTTTCTTCTCCCCCTCTCCACCTCCGTCTTATTGATCCCTTATAGTCATCGATACTCGTCAGCCGTTCACAGTCATCAGTCGCCGATCCTTCTCGGTTAAAAAGCAATTCGGAGTACTTACTTTGCTGAAATCTCGCTGTAATTTTCGTGTTTCTCTGAAAAAAGTGGATCAATTGGCCCAGAAACAGTTGTAGAAACTTTCGAACTTCAGCAAAACATTTGTTCCGATGCCGGGAATCGAACCCGGGCCTTGCGGGTGAGAGCCGCAAATCATAACCACTAGACTACATCGGAGGATGGTGGAGAGAGCGAGAGCGCGGGTGAAGTGGTGAGAGATTAGAATAGAGGGAATGCGCGAGAATTGGCGTCTGACGAGCCGTTTCCGGTAGTTCATCTTGATCTCGCACCGATCATCAAGTTTCATCGGGACTTCAGTAATGCATCCAACATCCAATGGCCATCCACCGTTACGGATTAGTCATAATTACCATTATCAACAACAATAACAATAATCTTTTATAGATCGGGGCTTTTCAGAACCATTTGAATGTGAATCACTGAATAGATCGAGCTTAACAATCTCGATCAGCATCTTTCAGAAATATATCCATTGCAACATCATTGGTGCACTCACTGAACCAACAATCACATGTTGTTTTGTCACTTTATCAGTAATCAGCTATAAGAATTCTTCTACTTCATGGTGATTCATCAAAGATTTCTTGAAGCATGGAAATTTCACGCGGCATTGCTTCATAGTTTGTCGAGGTCAGCCGTTTTAGTCACTGTCAGCCGATTTTCTGGGAATATCCTGACTGATAAGAGTGGGGCTTCATTTTTTAACGACCCCTCGTTTTCGAATCACTTTTTGGTGATAACGTAAGAAGCACGTGAAATCGTACAGTTAGACAAGAATGGAATGAGTGATAAGAAGAAGCGATCGTCACGCGACCGAATGAGAAACTGAACTTTCGTCGAATTTCGGTACTTCCCCATCCTAATCATCTACACTGTGTTAGGCAATATTCTTACAGCATGAGCTTTGTATATCACTTCTTCGGGTGAACTGACCAACAAGTGCCCGATTTTCGTACACATTCTTTCTTAATTGGCTTCAATTTCTTAATTTCATCGATGTTGCTTGAGACTACTCCTTTGAAACCAAAGTCTGAATCGACAAATTTCCAAATTGGGAGGAGAGTGTGATATCACGAGCTTTCTAAAATAAAAATACTGTAAGTTTCTTCCCCACACAATTTATTTGGATCTATATTACATACAACAATGAAGAGCATGAAGTATTCGCATAAACTCTTCTCGCTGCAAGAGTGTTGTCGACAAAAGCTCGAGCTTCGTGTTCAGATAGTGCCGAGGTCGTTCATTGTCTCAAGGAAGGAAAACTCGTGATCGAGAGTGGTGACATGTTCTGATTACAGGCTTCATTGTTCCCTTGTTCATCCCATTTTGGAATAGAGAGGGGTGCTACTGATAACAGTCATGAGGCTCTAAAAAGAGACTGTACTGTTTCGAGAGAGTCGAGATCCAGTCGAAATTGAAGTGATCGGCCCCAAACGTGCTTATCAGTAGTTCGGGTGCATTTAAAAGGACGAAATCTGGGAGTGATAACCACCACTCATCCTGTTGAGAAGCTCGCCTTTCTCCCACTTCTCTTCCCATTAGCCAGTGTTTGATTTTGGTTGCAACTAGGATACGGTAGTGTTGGGTACCTCTTACATAGGCTATCTAAGCCGACTACAGTAAGCATTCGTCCCTAAGTACCATTTTCTCGCATTATTCTTTAGCATTATATTAGTTCAATATTATTTTTTGCAGATCCAATAATGCGTTCTCTTACGTTGGGACTGGGATTCTTCATCGCGATTATGGCTCTTTCGTCTGCCCGCCCTCACATCAACGCCCCCGAGGAAGGCGACTTCCCTCTTCATCATCCCGGCCGCAACCATCCCATCGACTCCCCCTCGTCTTCGTCTTCGGAGGAGGCCCTCATCGAACACCACCCCCGATCCCGCAAGTCTCGAGGAATGAGACTCTGCGGCAAGAGGTTCCTCCTCTACATCGATGCCCACAGAATGGGCCCCTGGGGCTGCGACTGGAAGAAAAGTGAGTAGGAAAAAATAGAAGTGTGGCAATCATTCATTTCCATACTTGCAGGCTACCCTCGAGTGTGGAGATTGGAGTACTACTGCTGCTTCGATTCGTGCAGCCACGTCGACGTTCAGTCGGCGATCTGCGGGGCTGAGGGCGCCCGATACTACTGAGAGACTCCTCGCCAGACTCCTCGCCAGACTCTCCATTCGATAGTTTCTCGATACTGATAAAGCTACTCAATGCACAACCTTTGTATCACGTAGTATGACATACACAGATTCAATGAGCTGTTAATAGACTACAATTGATATTGAGCCGAGACAGTATTTACACCCTTACAGAACACCGTATAACCATTTGGGTGCAAACTGAGTGCAAACTTTCCTCTGGATGGTTGTGATATCTCAAAGATATCTTTTTTTCTACCACTCTGTTGAGATTTGGTTGCCAGGAAGTGTCCCACACTCATCTCTTTGCTTGACTATACGAATTCGAAGAAATGTGAAAAAGTAGCCCCGGAACTCGGATACCTTCCAGTCTGACTCTCTCCATTATCTCTGCTCTCTTCCAGATCAGATAGAGTGATACAGCGAAAGGATGAAGAGTCGCGCCTAGGCTCCCCTTGATAACCTCACAAGAGATGACGAAATGACAATCAACATTTGAGTGAACTCTCATCGCAGGTCTGTTATCGAGAAGAGCTGAATATTTGTGCACAAAGAATATCGAGTTCGTTCACTATCTCAAGGAAGAAAGGCTCGTGATCGAGAGTGGTGATGAGTTCAGAGAAGAGGTTTCATTGTTCCCTTGTCAGATTTTTTAGGCGCCACCGATAATAGACTCTAACCAGAGAATGTACTGATTAGAGAGAGTCGAGATCCAGTCGAAAATGAAAACATTTGACTGCCTGTGCTTATCAGTACTTCGAGGGGTCGTCGAGGCGATCTGTGGAGTGTAGGAATGGTTGACCTGGGGACAGTAATTGCATCTTCCCACATCTTCGCTCGCATCTGACCGTGTATTCGTTATCCCTCTTTCTCTCGCATGGAAGAAAGCTGTTTGAGCATTCGCCATCGGTGGTCGTGCCATCGTGATCAGTGGTATTTTGGTGAAGCCATTACATTTCGGTGTTGGAGTACCTTGAGTGATACACTTGAATGTGATTCACCAGAATGCGGAACCGTACTGGATATCGGGTGCAAACTGGGTGCAAACTGACTTCATTCTCGTGAATGGTGGCGATATCTCAGACATATCGCACTTTTTCAATCACTCTGCAGAGATTTGGTTACCAGGAACAATCCCACGCTCAACTTTTTGAGTGACTAAAGGACTATACGAATTTGGAGAAATGTGCTGAAGAAGAAGGTCCAGATCTCGGATACCTTCTAGTCTGACTCTCCAATCTCCCCGTTCTCTCTCCTGTCAGACAGACTTATAGTGTGAGATAATGAAGAGGCACACCTACGCTGTCTTTTTCAGATAATTTCTCCATGGAGCTTTGCGCGGTGCAGACTTCGGTTTGGGATAAAAGGGGAAGGGAAGACCGTTCATCGCATCAAGAGACTACTCTCTACTACGTCACCCTTTCTAAGGTTAGCTTTCACATCTTATCATACGTAGGGAGTACGGTATGGAACCTGAATTCGTCTTCTTGCAGGAGCCAAGATGATCAAGATCCTGGTCGCTCTTCTCGTCATCGCTTCTGTCACCTTCTACCTCTCTCAGCATCAAATGCGATCGAGGAGAGCACTGCCCGGTGTTAGTTCATTAGACAATCTTGACTACAAAAGACTCAATTGCAGAGCAATGAGCAATACTGCAAGAAATGGGCCGAGTATGGAGAGGCGAAACGCGTGAGAGATACTTAATGCAATTCTTGGATATCCAAATTCATTTTCAGTTCTGTGCCAAGCGTGGCATCGAATACGCCCAAGAGGTGGAGAAAGAGCACTGTCCCAAGAGACATTCTGGCAAGTACTCGAAGGCGGTCGACATCCAGAAGGCCTGCTGCTTCAATTCGTGCACGGGGCGACAAATGAGGGTGAGTTTTACTAGTAATTCCCAAGCGTTGAGTCTCTTCTTTGAGAGTTGCATCTGAGCGTGAACAAGAATTGTAGTTCAATACAATCTGATTCCAGTGTTTCGTCTGTGACGAGTAGCTCCTCTCCCATCCACGGTCTCCATCTGATCCACCGTCGGCATCCCCCTCCCTCCCTTCTTCCCCTCTCTCGTCTCCCCCTCCCCTTGAACACCCATACCTCTCCGTCCTCCCTAGCCAAACTTCCTCCCACTTTCTGCATCGTTCTCCTCGAACTCCCCTCCACTCTCTTTCCATCCCTTATTCCCTCTCTACTCGTCACCCTCTCTTTGAGACTCCATGATTCGATTCAATTACTAATACATCCTATGTTAATGAGTTCCTGTCTGGATCACACCTTACTCTACACACAGTGCATCTCAAATACAATACACGGAGTAGACAGTACAACTCCTTATTTTTGGATTGACAGACGAATATCCAGATTTCCAATGAGCTACGAATTTAAAAAGATTTATTGCAAATGTACAGAGAATGAACAAACTGCAGTGAAGCGATAAAAGCAGGGGAAGTGAAACAGAAAGGATAAATCTCGGAATACGTCTTATATCGATGCGAGCTTTCACTAAATAGAGAACATGCTATTATTTCGAGTCTATTTAGTTTCTTCAGCTCGAACAACTCAAAATCACAACGACAACACCCTACACAATTAAGTTCACATGTACGCAACCATGATTTGCGACTGCACAAATACAATGGAAACCATCCTATCTACATAGCACAGTCACGACTATTCATGAAATTCACCTCACAGTAGTACAACCCGATGTCGTTATGGAAAGTAACGGCGTCGAAGTGAGCTTCCCTTTGTTTCCCCACCAACTTCAATACATGCAAGTCTTCATCACATGAGTACTTAAACAGAATCGTTCGCAAGGTACTAATACGAAAAAATATATAAGAAACTCACCGTGATATCCGTCACGCCATCAAGAGCTGCATTGAATTCGATCTCGTAGAGCGGTCTCTCAATCAGGACTCTCCAATGACCTCTCCAGATCCCTCGTTTCTTCAGTCTGAGACGTCTCTGGAACAACATGCTGTAAATCTTGCTTGGAAAACGAAAGAAGAATGTTCACTAATGTGCATCGCAGGCGAAGAGTCGCAAAAAAATGTCCCTGAAAAAAGTCAAAACATACGATGATTGCAGACACCAGTCCTTCGGGTCGCAGGATCACTTGTGCTCGGAGAGACACGAAGTTGGATAGAACAGAGTTGAAGCCGATAGGCGTTTCAGCGATAAGAGACCTCTGAAATGGAACATGAATGCTTTATTTTGATACTTTCTATTTCTATTTTTCTCATTCAACCCACGTCTGATGAAGAGCCATCAATGAATACGGTCGCCGATGGAACAGCCTGGGCATAATCCATCAGCAATTGACCGTCAGCCGTCTGGCCTTCAAATTCGAAACAGATGAGCTTCATTTTGATGATCTTCGTGCTGAGAGTAATTGCAAGCAGACTGAAATGAGGTTGATTAGATATTCAGAGACAGATTGAGATTGATCGTCAGCTTTTGCATTATTATATCTAATATCTAATTGTTATATCTTCAATGATGAGCCTGTCCAAACATGAGGTGTGCAGTTCCAGAGGAGATGTTCTATTGAACTGAACGCACTGAATACCTCTTGTGAAGGGCATCGTCCACATAGGCGCAGAATTCCCACTGAATAGACGAGCATTTCCGAGTGGACACGAGATTCTTCATGAATATAATGAAGTCAAGGTTGATGCGTATCTGCAGTTTGTGACAATCAAGCTGGACATCACAGTCATTTTGCAATTAAACTATTCGAAAGTGGAGCTCACTCCGCTAAAGATAATCTCCGAATAGTCGAATCTCAAGAGAGCCTCTGCGGCATTGTCCAAGACTGCTGTTTCCATAGATTGAGGAGGAATTTCACCCTGAAAATGCGGAATTTTTTTAATTGGAAAAATGAGAAAAGTGAAATAGCACCCGTTAATGATAAAAATTAGCACAAAAAATTGACCACTTACCTCTCGTGTAATGGTGCCTCGGCGTATCCACTTCAGTGGCTGATTTCCACTATTGATAGAAATTGAATAGGTTTGCTTCATCGATTTATTTATATAACAACGCTTGCGGGGGACTCCTTCCAACCTCATCATTTCGAGATGAAGTTCTCCCTCGGACACCTAAACTGTTTTTTGCAAACCCATGAAATTTCTTTCTAACGAACCTGCGACACAATAAGGTGCTCTGCCGGAAGCTTTTTTGCTTTTGATCGTGCTGAGTTAGCAAGGCGCATATATCGAGGACCCAATAGAGAGACAGTGTCCAGAGTCTGGCTGAAATGAAGTGAACTCATTTCTCCTTATCAAACCTTGCGAAATGGACAAAGCTGATAAGAACAAAGAAGGAAGAGAAAGACAACGCACTGGTCAGTCTGATATAGGAAAGCGAGGATGGCATCATCGTTCACCAAATCCAGCGAGAAGGCCTGCGAAATTGAACACTGAAGTATCGTTCAGCAGTATCAGCAGTATGAAGTATCAGCAGGCATCGTTCACAATGAGTGAAAACTGGACAGTAGTGACGAAACAACGGATGATAAATTGAATGAGTAACGCTAACCTCTTTATTTCCCGGTTCACCCATTGCCTTTCCTTTGTCGACGATTGTTTCGAAGTATTTATCGATCGAATCTGATCTGAAACTCGAAATACTGAGAGACGAGAAGAATCGCGATAGAAATAAGGGAGAAGTGCAGGGGACGTCATTCGTAATAAAGACGCAAGCGCGCACGCGTTGCGTTTACGATCAAGAGATGTGCATGCTCTGTAGTTTATGAGAGTGATATCGCCTCTCTTGCTCTCAGTTTTCTCTCTTTTTGCACTTGTTACCACTGTCAGAGAATAAATGGTGCATTATGCGCACTTTCCTTATCATAGTGTGTAGAGTGATGAGAGTAGAGTGTGTTTCTTCCTTTTTAGAAGGGAAGTAGGAATATTCAAACGCAACTTAATAATGATCAACAGAGATGGATGAAGATATCGTGTATTCCTCCTACATGGAATCAATAGCATAAAATGTGTATGAATGAGTTAGACACAGTTCAAGGCAGGACAAATGCACAGAGATTGATCAAATGAAACAAAAATCCAGCAAAAATTTGTTCCGATGCCGGGAATCGAACCCGGGCCTTGCGGGTGAGAGCCGCAAATCATAACCACTAGACTACATCGGATGATGGTGGAGAGTGCGCGAGCGCGGGTCAAGTGGTAACATATTAGAAAGGGTACCCGTGGATTAGCGCCTGGCGCACGAGTCCTTCCCCGTTCTTCTTCTTCTTGATAACGTACATAAATAACTCTACCAAAAATAGAAAAACCAGAGAAATTGCATATCCTGAACATGTACACAAAAAGATTATTACCTCTTCTTGATGGGGAGAAATTCACAGTTTATCAGAATTTAGCGTGTGTTAAAGTTCCCCTCCACACAATTTCAAACAATCGACATTTGAATTCCCGCGCTTTTTATATCTCAGCCCTCAGTGGAGCATCCCTCTTCAAACAGTGGTATCTATAGTTTGGCGCCCTAGACATGCCGACTGCGAAAGATCAAGTTGATTACTCCACGCAGAACCCAGATATAAAAATGCGGGAGTTCAAATGCCAATCGTTTGTAAAGTGTGTGGAGGGGAACTTTAATCTACGAACTGGTTATACTCGAACATATCTTCTGCTTCTAGCTCAACAACAATAGAGAAAACTCAAAATACAAGCAATCAATGAACAATGCAGACAGTGCGATAATTTTAAAAGAATCTCATTCCAATCAAGATTCTCATCGATAAGTGGATATGACTGAAAGGAATGATGCTTACGGAGATCTGAAAAAGATCTCGCAGTGATAGCACCTAATATTGCTATGGAATGTAGATGCATAGAAGCTCGCGCGTCTCTTGCTCCCGATCAATCGCAGAGTGTGGTAATCCTCTTCGTGCGTGTACTTAAATTAAAAGCTCAGAAATGTTAATATATTTTTGTGTGTAAATATTTCAATATAATATTTGAATATAAAGTTGAATATAAATACCGTGACTTCCGTAGAACCATGTATAGCTTCCTCGACTTCTTCTACTTCGAACTTCCTCTCAAGCCAAACATACCAACTTCCTTGCCACACACCTCGCTTCTTGAGTCGCAGCCGCACCTAGAACAGCATTCGTATATCACTTAAAATGAACTAAATAAATTTAATGCGTTTTGACGCTTACCTTGAAGCGAGAAATTTATAAAAATTTGTCAGAATGGTTGTTGTGAACTAACCAGAATTGCTTTCACCAATCCGTCTCCATTAACGATAACGTTGGCATGAAGAGTAAGGAAGTTGGGCAGGATTGTGTTGAAGCTTGATGAAGTCTGTGTCATTGAAGTCCTCTGAATTGAACTGTCCACTCTTCCGATATAATAAATCTTTTTGATTTTTATGATACTCACCGTAGAGTGGTTGCAAAAGGTGGAAATGGATCCGAAAGGGACGGCTTGAGCGTAATCAGTCAGGAAACTTTCGTCGAAGAGAGGGCAATTGTGATCCTCAAGGAAGAGGTTCACTGTGCTGATCTTAGCTTTGATGATCGTCGAAAGGAACCTGAAATGTGCGTGTGTGTGTGTGTGTGTGTGTTCAGTTATTGTAGGAATTGTTGCCTTCGTGGCTCTTATAAGATATAAATATTCTCGTAATAACACTTCAAACCTTTTCTGAATATGAACTCCTTCCAGTGGGCATCGGAGATATTTAATGGATGTGCACACTCCTGAGGTCATCAGCTTCTCCAGGAAATCCATTACCTCTTGATTGATTCTTACCTGAAATGCGTTGTAATTTAGGCTAGGCGCAATGGATTGCCAAAATAAATCAGTTGCAGTAATTGCGAGGAACTCACGTAATACATGGAGATCATTTTGTATCCGAATCGCACAAGGGCACTCTCTGCGCTCTTCAGCAGAGTTCGTTGCATCGGAAGAGGATATATGGAACCCTGAAAACTTGTTAACTGTTTCTAATAAACCAAAATACTATAATGATGCACCACTTCTTCTAGACATTGAGCAGTCAATTCGAAAACTAACGTTTAACGTGATGTTGCCATCTTCTCTTTCGCCAGTCCAATCACGAGTCCATCGGAATGGACCGTCGCTGCAATCGACTGTGATGGAATAGATCCTCTTTTGCGAATTCTTCACATAAGAACTGCGCTTTCGAGTGGTCACCCTCAACATCTCCATCTGTACTTCTTCGTCTGATATCTAAACTGTGGTATTGCAAAGCGAGAAAAATGAATTCCACTAACTTGGGAAATGATGAGTTTTTCTGCAGGCTGTTTGTCGGCCTTGGAGCGTGCCATTCGGACCAGAGACGCATATCGAGGGCCGCAAAGAGAGACAGCGTCGAGAGTCTGGCTGGAATCAAGTGAACTCTTCGTATCACACTTTGCGATATGGACAAAGCTGATAAGAAGAAATTCGGAAGAGCCAGAAAAAAGATTAGAAATGATGACTCACTGGTCAGAATCGTATAGGAAGTCGAGAATAATGTCTCCACAGAACAAATCCAGCGAAAACTCCTGCGAAATCGAAAGTTAAAGTGTTAGAAAGACTCATTCGTGTTTATCAGTCAAAACTAAGTGAAAACTAGACAGGAATGACAAATAATCGACTGTAAATCGAATAATTCACTTTATCCTCTCTATATTCCGGTGCTCCCATGATCTCCATTTCTTCCAGCTGCATGCTTCTCGATTGACTCTGTACAGAAACCATGAAAACATGCCAAAACACTGATAAGAGAGACGAAAAGAAGGTAATCGCGATTGAAATACGAGAGTGCAGTGAAGTGATTCGTATCAAAGCCGAAAGAGAGGACGCGTCGTGTTTACGATCGATGAGAGTGTAAGAGAGCGAGAATTCCCAATCACTCTTAGATCTTTTTTTGTCAAAACATTTGTTCCGATGCCGGGAATCGAACCCGGGCCTTGCGGGTGAGAGCCGCAAATCATAACCACTAGACTACATCGGATGATGGGGGAGAGAGCGAGCGCGCGGGTGAAGTGGTGAGAGATTAGAAAGGAGAGGCGACGTGTATTAGCGACTGTCTCACGAGTCTTTCCCATTTCCTCTTCTTCTTGATATTGTATGCACAAAAATAAGGGACTCAATCATTAATTCCAAGACCAGCGAAACTCTTCTTGATGGGTTGAAGTTCGTAGTTTATCAGAATTTTACGAACAATATATACTGGAACATTGTTCTGCTTCTAACTCAAGAACGATTGAGTGCAATTGAAAAAGTTGAGGAGGGGTATCGAGAAAACACTACAGTCACCATAAAATATAAGCAAGGACAGTGCGATAATATTCAAATAATCTCATTCTAATCAAGACGCTCAACAATAAAAGGAAATGCTTCAATGTCGTGAAGATTCCATTACGGAGATCTGAAATGAATCTCGCAATAATAACACGCAATATTGCTATGGAATGGAGACGAAGAGAAGCCGGCACGTCGCTTGCTCCCGTTCAATTTCAGAGTGTGGTGATCGCCAGGATGGTAGTACGAGTGCTTAAATTAAAAGTTTAAAATGATAATGTGATACTGTTTTAATATTTCAATGTTACATACAGTGACATCCGTAACACCACGCAAAGCCTCTTTGACTTCATCCACATCGAATTGCCTCTCGAGCCAAACATGCCAATCCCCTCTCCAAGTGCCTCGTTTCTTGAGTCGGAGGCGTGACTGGAACAGTGCACGAATTCTGTGTCAAGTGAACTAAATAAAATAAAAGCGAGTTTGACACTTCTGTGGATTAGGGAAATTCAACAAATTTGTCGGAATATTTTTTAAATATTATCTACTAACCAGAATTGCGCTGAGTAATCCGTCTCCACTCACGATAACGTTTGCACTAAGAGTGAGGAAGCTGGGCAGTATTGAGTTGAAGCTAGATGAAGTCTGAGTCATTGCAGTTCTCTGAATTGAACTGTCTGCTCTTTCATGATATCATTTCCATGGAATACTTCATGATACTCACATTAGAGTGGTTGCCAAAGGTAGAGATGGATCCGAGGGGAACGGCTTGAACGTATTCGGTCAGGAATGTTTCGTCGACGAGAGGGCAATCGTGATCCTCAAGGAAGAAATCCAATGTGACGATCTTAGCTTTGATGATCGTCGAAAGGAACCTGAAATGTGTGAATGTTCAGTTATTCTAGTTTCATGTGATAATTGTTGCTTACGTGGCTGTTATATTCTATCGATAACACCCCATACCTTTTCTGAATATGGATGTCTTCAAAAGTGCATCCGAAATATTTTATAGACGAACAATATCCCGAGGTCATCAACTGCTCAAGGAAGTCCATAACCTCTCGATTGATTCTTATCTGAAATTCGTTGTAATTTAGGCTATTGATGTGTGCGGAACTCACGTAGAACATCACAATCATTTTGTATCCGAATCGCACAAGAGCTTTCTCTGCGCTCTTCAATAGAGTTGTCTGCATCGGCTGAGGATATATGAAGGACTGAAAACTTGATAAATGTGAGTAAAATAAACCAAATCAGCATAACGAGTCACTGAGAATCGGATAGTTGAAGAAAAAGAAAGACATTAACTCGAAAACTAACGTTTTTCGTGATGTTTCCATTTTCTCTTTCGCGATTAAAATCACGAGTCCATATGAATGGACCATCGCTGCCATCAACCGTGATGGAATACACTTTCTTTTGGGAGTTCTTAATGTAAGCACTTCGCTTACGAGAGGTCACCCTCAGCATCTCCATCTGTACTTCTTCATCGGATATCTAAACTGCGGTTTCGCAAAGCGAGAACAATGATTTTCACAAACTTGGGAGATGATGAGTTTTTCTGCAGGCTGTTTGGAGGCCTTGGAGCGTGCCATTCTGACCAGAGACGCATATCGAGGACCGCAAAGAGAGACAGCGTCGAGAGTCTTGCTGGAATTAAGTGAACTCTTTGCATCAGACTTTCCGAAATGGACAAAGCTGATAAGAGCAAAGGCGGAAAGGCCGGAAAAGGTGACAAAGGTGAACTCACTGATCGGATTGGTATAAGAACTTTAGAATGGCGTCTCCGCAAATCAAATCCAGCGAAAACACCTGCGAAATTGATCGTCTAAGTATTGGAAAGAATCATCTGCAGTCATCTGTCAAAAATGTGTAAAAACTAGACAGAATTGGCAAACAATCGGATGTAAATCGAATGATTCACGCTTACCTTTCTATTTTCCGGTTCTCCCATTATCTTCATTTCTCCCAGCTGCATGCTATTCGGTCGAATCTGATCAGAAACTATAGAAACAGTAAAAACACTGATAAGAGAGACGAAAAGAAGGCAATCGCGATAGGAAAACGAGAGTACACTGGAGCAATTCGAATCAAAGCCGCAAGAGAGGACGCGTCGTGTTTACGATCGATGAGAGTGTAGAGAGCGACCTTTCCCACTCACGCTGTGATCATTTTTTGTCAAAACATTTGTTCCGATGCCGGGAATCGAACCCGGGCCTTGCGGGTGAGAGCCGCAAATCATAACCACTAGACTACATCGGATGTTGGTGGAGAGAGCGAGGGCGCGGGTGAAGTGATGGGCAAGGAGTCAGGTGCCGTGAATTCGCGCCCATCTCAAGAGTCGTTTGCCGTTCATCTTTTTCATGATATTGCCTGCGTCGGGACATCAGTGGCTTAGAAAGTTATAATGTTCATTGCCAGTATACGAAGAAGTAAGAGAATGAGGTATCCTCTGTACGGAATATAATAAGATGGAGGACGTTGATGCATGTATGCATGTTAAATTAGAACAAAGTGCAATAACACCGCTGAAATAACGAGCAATAGGACGTGCGTATTGAGGAACCACACTACTGTCAGCCAGAGTTTTAGTACAATATCAGTAGTACAATATCAGACCGATCTTTAACAAGAGACATCAAGTGAACAAAGGTCTATTTGCCGAAGTACACCGAACAGCAGTAACATCTGATGGTGTTGCGGTATGTAGTGATTCGGAGGCGGGCTTCCCGTTGCTTTCCCGTCAACTTCAGAATATGCGATGATTCGCTGTGTGCCGAGTACTGAAATAGCGAGGAACTATTCGTGAAAAAGGATGAAAATGAGAATATTTAACTGTACCGTGACATCAGGAACTCCATCAACAGCCCGCTGGACTTCGAATTCGCTAATCTGCGTCTCAATCCAGAAATTCCAACTTCCTTCCCAACATCCCCTTTTCTTGAGTCTTAGGCGCGCCTTAATTAGTAAAGAGATGGAATGAATGCCTTGCGAAACAGAGGTCTATGAGAAAACCGAAAGAAATAGTTAAGATTTTGTAAACGTACTATGATGGCGTCCACCAATCCCAAGGGACACACGATTACGCTCGCTCTTAGAGACAAATAGTTCGGCAGTACTGTGTTGAAGCCGTCCTCAGCATGAAACATATCGGCTCTCTGAAATAGAGCTTGAGTTGTTTCTATTTCCCCCCATTCGCATATATCTTTGCGCATGAATCACTCACATCGTCGATCCCACCACCAACGTGCATGGTCGCGAATGGAACTGCCTCCGCGTAGTCAGACAAGAATTTTCCATCAACAAGAGGAGTATCGGAACGCATAAGGAGACTCACTGTAGAAATCTTCGAACGGAGCAGCAAAGATAGGAGTCTGAAATTAGATTGCTCATTTTCGAGAAGGATACTTGCTTCCGTCAAACGAAACTATCAAAGTGTACGCAAACACATTCTAAAGATACGAGCGGCTGCTTCAATAAAAAAATTTCAAACACTTCCAAATTTTTGGTCCTAGGTTTTTTGTCCATACCTCTTGCGAAGGGAAACATCCGAAAAATCGCAATATATAAGTTCAATCGACGAGCAACTTCTTGTTCCCACGAACTTCTCGATGAAACGAAACACTTCCGAGTTGATGTTTAACTGCAATTTGAGATATCCGCAACCAATTACTTAGAGCATGTCGTGAAACCATTTGAATGGGTAACGCACCTCACTGAATACGATTTCTTTATAGTCGAACCGCATTGCCAGGTCTGTTGCTTGCTTCAAGAGTTTTGCTCTCATTGGCTGAGGAGCAATAAAGTACTGAAAGAAAACAAATTATAGTTCATTGCAGTACATAACATCGTTAATAACCATACATTTCTGACGATCGTGCCTCCGCTTCTCCACTTGAGTGAATGGTCCTCTGAATCGATTCGAGCCGTGTACAATTTCTTCCACGCGTTTCTAACGTAAACACTCCTCTTGCGAGTGCCACAGCTCAGTTTCATCATCTCTAGATGAATCTCAATGTCGGAAATCTAAACTTTTGTCTTACAATTCATGCATTAGTACATTTCACTGACCTGAGACAGAATAACCTTTTCCGCAGGCATTTTCGCAGCTTTCGCTCGAGCTTCCTTTACTAGAGCCGGGAATCGTCGACTCATTAGAGACATCGTGTCGAGGCTGCCGCTAAAAATCGCTTATTATCAGTCTTGCACGTAATAATCAAGCAATGATCGAAGCTAGAAAGCCCAGAATACAGAAAGTAATGAAATGATTCATGAACTCACTGATCACAATGAGAAAGAGCTTCAATGATGACGTCAGCACACGTATTGTCGAGTATAGAAGGCTGCAAAAAATAATTTCTATTGAACGATGCAGTATTGTGATTCACGCTTATCCCTCGCACTGCTCCGTTTCCCATCTTGCTCCCTCTCTTCGAAGATTCGAATCGCGAGATCGAGTTGGTAGATATTATAGCTAAAAATGGAAATTGTGTCGAAACCAAGGATTAGAAGGAAGAAAGAAGTAATGAAAGCCGATTGCATACGTCAGCAGTGAAAGGAAGTGCTCGAAAGCAGGAAGCAAGCACACCCACGTCGCGTATTCGATCGAAATGCGCGTGCCATCTAGTGTTTAGAGCTTCTAGTGTTTATGAGAGCGAGAGAAGCCAATCGGTTGTACAGAAGTTGAATCAAGATGAGTCACAGCGAACCCTCTAGGAAAAGTGCTCGCTTGAGGGTAATATTTTACAATCCTTTATTCCACAATACTTTAACAATGGTTGCATTGATGTGCGGAGAACGATGGCACTCCGGATTCATGAACAAATGAGGTCTCTCATCTCTCGGCAAGTGCATCCCTTCTCTTTCTGGAATGGTAAGAATGACCTGGTGATTTGAGAAACCGAATTGAAAACCAAGTAGTATTCATCCAGGAACAGTGTGTGATTGAAGTCTGAACAGCTATTTTTTAGATTCCATAAGTCAATCATTGATTCGATCTCAACATGGTCTTTCTCGCACTTCTCGACAATCTTGACGAGCAAATTAAAGAGGAAATAGACCACAAACTCTGATAGGCTTCTCACTCGGATCGGAGATCACTACATGCTGATGGATCAGTACACAGACGAGGAAGATGAGCACGAGAACGAGAAGAGTCATGCCAAAAGCGACTAATACTCGTACATTGCCTTCATTTAATTCAATTAATCAAGATCGTTAATGATTCGGTTAAACTGACGCGGATCATCGCACGGTCCTTCCTGATCCTCCTCTGTAATTAAAGTGAAACTAGCTGGTACCGAGTCTGTCAAAAAACTTGTTTTAATCTTCAGACTATTTCAGTTCCAATAAACTTCTTTCGATTTTACAAGAACAGAAGAAGAGGAGTTAGTGAAGGCAGAGGAGCGAAAAAAACATTGTAAAAATTAGAGGGGAAACCGTCCAGGGAACGGCCCTGCTGTAATCGAATCAGTGAGGCGGAAGAATGTTTATGGGACAGCTCGTTACGTCGCTGATCGGTACACAATAGCAAGCGACAGTTTGTCTGAGTCGTTGAGAATCTACCCATTGCAGTAATTCATGCTATCGCAAATTGTCAATCAGCACTGCTTTGAGATTAGCTCTCTCGAAGCTCTTTTCTAGATTTTTATTTTCATTTTAATGTTTCGGTTCTGTTCTGTTCAATGAAACATCTGTTCAAATCTTGGAGCATTAGGAATGGTTTTAATAAAGAATTTAATGCACATGCAATATGCAAGACGGTTTATTTCTCTACCAAAATCTCTCTTCACGTAAATCATGAGCACATCACACAAAGAACGGCAATGACAAGAGCATTGTGCAAGGGAAGGGGTTGCAGGTAAAATGGAAGGAGGTCGAAGGAGGGCGAACTGAGTAAACGCATCAAATCAGCTTGCGTGATGTGTACTTGATGAGATGAGGAGATGCTGATCACTCATCGCACATGAAGCACTGAAATGACTACATTGTCATTAAATTCAAGTATTTGATGATCGTCTATTCGAATTCAAAGAAAAAGCAAGATCTATATAAAATTGACCAGTGAAACTGCTCACTCGCAATTGTCTGAGTGTGCATTTCTTGATACAGCACTCATGATTTATGTCGACGCTCTCGCTGTACTTCGGTGGTCCTCGCTCTGGACACTGCTTGAGTGCCTCCCTCGCACGGTCAATGGCTCGATCCCCGCAATACTGCAATGCAGGGTTAATAATCAGAACAAACGAGCCGTGTGAGAGAACAATGAGTGCCACAGCTTGACGAATAAATAATCTTCTACATACAAATCGTGCTTACTCGCAATGGCTCCCCGGAGTTCTCGAACTGCTTGCAGAAGTTAGCATTAGTCTGCAAATTTTTTTTATCAGTGTTGAAGTACAAAACAATAAACTTACAACGTCTCTCTTCGATCTCTTGTTGTGGTGCACTGCAAAGTAGAAGAGGGAAGAGACGAGAAGGAAACCCAGCACTACCCGGAGCATCTGTCGTAATATCTCGGTTAGAAGCAGTATGGGAAGAAGAACAAAGAACAGATTGGATGAGTTATTATTGTTGAACTATGCGAACGCCTGATTATTAGAAATGATCATAGTCTGAGTCGAGTGCACCATAAAAAAAGGAAGAGAGGAAGAGTCTAAAGGTAGAGTGGAGCAATTGTGCTCACTGCCTTTTCTAGGGCGCAAGGTGATCCCATTCGTTTTTTGTTTGACTCTAAGAAGATTATGGGGCTGAAGTTGAATGGGCAATCATTTTTCTCATAACGAGTGCGATGGGAAATTGTGTCAGAGCAGTAGTGAAGGATGATGGGAGGAAGAACAAGGAAATGGGAGTGGTTTGCACCTAAAGATACGAGTTTGAATTGATCGTTCCCCCAGTTAGTGAACTTTTCCGGATGGATAGAACATATTTGATAGGCGAATATTTTTGGGTGTGTTCCACGGTAATCAGTGAACTCTCCGTTTTGAAAGTCAGTAATTATGATTTAAAACCGTCATGTAATCCTCAGAAACTTGAAATTCTGATGTTTCATTCAAATGCACATGGTACTTTTTAAGGCATTTATTAGAACATGAAGTACTATGGTACATTTGATACGATCTCATATTCAAATCTATCAAACAACGTCAGAATCTCGCTCGAACTGCTTGAGGATGATTTCGAACTCGCGATAGAGCTTTCGCTTGTCATTGGTTTGAGATTTCTGGACAGCTTTAATATATTGCAAATCCATTTCGACTTCATCCTCGCATGATGCATGAACAGGTTCGTTATTGTTCTCGTCTTTTTCGCTTCGAAGATTCATCGAGCATCTCAACCTGAATAGACCAATTGATCATCGGAATGAAAGATTATGAAATCAACTTTCACTATGGTGCTATTTGATATCGCGAAACAGTTGAGATTGAGTACAATAGGAGAGACCTAAAATTCCTTACCTCTCCTCTCTCGAAACTCGACTGGGATCTTCTCTGCAGAAATGAACGAAACGCAAGTCGGTTGTCTCCTAAAAGAGAAAATTTTAATCCTCAATCCGAGAACGTTCGGTCCTGTCTAGGATAATCAATCAGATCAAATGAGTCTATAGTTAACACTGGATGTATTTCAAGCAAATAAACCTTGAATGCGAGGTCGTGATGCACATCGGAATTGCCTTCAGTGAAAGTCCCGAACATTTCAAAGTCATATTCGAACCTTAAAATGCGTAATAAACTTCCAACAACATTTTTTCGTTCTTACGTTCTGATAACGGACACTTCTTCCTCTGTGATAGGTGTGGAATATCTGCGTTTTCGAGCAGGCCGATCGAGTGGGCAGGTAGGAATGGCAGGTTCCTGAAGGAGCAGATTTCAAAGAAGTTTATTCAGTATGCTACCACTTATGGTTCAATACTTATTGATAGAGCCACTAAAACAATTTCCCATCGCTAGAACATTGCCGTTGATTACCTCGGAGCTGACGGATGCCGGGAAACTGACGATACGGAAGTACTCTTTGTGGTTTGGCTGAGATAGTGCAGCAATCTTTAAGAAACTATATTTTCCGCATTATCGAGCATTATATGAAGTATTTATGCTTGTTCAGTAAGGTAATAGCGGCTCATTTGCTACTTCATCCTATTTGTGCATCGAGATATGGAGCTTGTCATTGACAAAGGCTGAATAATGACTCGAATTGCTCTCACCGCTCCTTTGAGTGCGAAATGACTGAGCGAGCAATCCTGGATAGGGTCGCGTGAGGCAGTTCGGAAGATGGTATGGATGAATTCGTGAGCCTGGAATCGGAGACGATGCATTTCACAAGTCTTGAAAGCTAACAATCAAACTAGATTAATTAAAACTATCTATTTTGAGGTTAAACCTTTTGTTTAGCTTAATATTTACGTAAAGAAATAACTCATTCTATCAATATAGTTTGATTGTAGTCGTGTTATTCCTACCTGATTCCACGGTCGATTAGTGTAGCGGTACGAGGTTTCCGTGTCGACGCGACTCTCCGTAAAGTCTCCAATCCAATCGATAACTTTTGGATTGATGGCACGAATCAATCGTTCGACCTGTTTCTCGTAGATCAGAGCCAGTTCGATAACGATGCACCGCTTGTCGACCGGAACCTGAATAAGAGATAATAGGTCCATTGCGAGTTTTCTTATTTCAGCAGCTCTTCCTTGTATCCTACTGTATGATCTCTTGATATCATTTATACAACATCCAGTGTTTGGTCATAGAACAAAGGACTTGAGTCACGACTCGCTAAGCATAATCTGATAAATCAAAAAAGAGCTCACATATTCTGCCAGGCCGATGTATTTGAGGAGAAGTTTGGCAGTCGAGTAAAGCGTCTCATCAGTGAGCGGCGAATGAGGCCAGACGTCATGCTAAGAGGATTAGAATCAGCATATTTTTGGAAATCATTAAACAACGATCACCAAGACCATCGTTTTAATAGGCATAAAAAATTTCTACTTCATTCTTTGGTCAATTCTTGGGAAGGGAAGGGAACTGAAGGGAAGAGAAGAGAACTGATGGGAAGGGAAGG
>LS499655.1:528358-538390 GCA_900490845.1 Pristionchus japonicus
TGAAGGGAAGGGAACTGAAGGGAAGGGAACTGAAGGAGAGGGAAGGAAAGGAAGGGAAGAGGGGGGGCTTGGAAAGGGGTAGCTTACCTTGAATTCGTCGAACTGTTGTCCAGTCAGAATGAGTAGTGCGAGAAGTTGTCTCTCCTCGGCATCCGGAGACACTTTGAGACGGTAGGTGTTGGTTCCGTTAGCCATTTCTGGTCCTGGAATTGCAACGATTTAGTCTTGGCTATTTTTAGATTTGAGCAGAGATTTCTTACCTTTTATAGAGCAGCGAAGACGAGCGACCGAAGATGAGTAGAGGACTCAGCCGAGTGAGAAGAAAGGGGTTTCATCCTCCTTTTATACCGATTTTTAGCGTCATTGATAGATACGCCACACCCATTTGCGTCGTAATATTCATTAGTGGGCGGATCTGGGATATCTACTCCCCTATTGGTCCACTCCATGCTTGATATCCATTAGTAGGCGGGTCTTGGCAGTAAATCTGTTTTCTCTTGCTTGAAAAAGGAAGAAAAGGGCTTGGCATGATAGGGTATGCAACCTCCTCCTGCGTTGGATCGACTCCTTAAGCGTCTCTCCAAAGAAAGGACGCTTCTTTAGTGGAGAAAGAACGCTTATTGGATGGATTTATGACAGCCGTTCTGGGAGAGGCAATGAAAAAATTGAGAATCGCACGAAAAAAAAAAGATATTGACATAATCGACTTGAAAAATGATTTAGATTTGTATTTATTGTCTCCGAGTAAATGAGAAAAATAAAAGAGACGAATTATTAGTCGAATGAGGTGTGAATAGACGGTGAAAAGGTTTAAGTGATCGAGATGGAGAAGGTAGGTCAAGAAGTAACAAATTAGAAGCAAATCAATACAACTTCATATATCTAAAAAAACATGAATTGGAAAACCAACGCGCAGAGGTAGACTTTGACAAGCCACCCAGTTTGTAAATTCAGCAGTTGAACACGTAGATAGGCCGTACTAGACAGTTTGGGAATAGGCATAGCAATGGACAGCAATATATCGAGAATCTGTTTTAAAAGATGTTTCCATCCATGAATAGGTATCCGCAGATGAGGGGGGAATGTACATTCATACCTATATTCATTCCCCAGGGTGTAGTAAATAGATTTCATTTATTTACCTAGCACAAAGAACAGAAAAAGAACAGTAAGAGAAATACGAAAAAAAGTTGAAGTTAATCCTTTTTGGCCGATTTTATTTTATCTTTCTTAGGAACACTACAGATCAGGCTTGAGTATTCCATGCCTATTCACCTCAAGGGTCAAGAACTAATCTAAATTGTATTTGACTTGGCAGATAAATAAAAATGCCATCAAAAGTAATTAGATGAACAAGGCTGCACGATTCCTTCAATACCTGCATAGAGCCTTGAGATTTTGACGACACAAGATATGAACAGCAAAGCAATAATATCGATGACAAGCAATCAATAAATGCATCAATCAATATCAATATTTTTTATAAAGTAACAACATTAGAACGAATTGAATAAGTGAGAAGGAGAGAGAGAGTGACTAAATGGGGGTGTTCACGAGTGAAGAAAGCGATGAGGAGTCAGCAGACAAAGTAGATCATAAAATCTCATTGGGAAAATCAAAATCAAACTCAAATACACATAAGCTAAATTATACATATCTTCAGCATGCTTCCATAATTGGACCTATAAATATTCAGATCAAAAGAAGAGTGAAAAATAAAATCAATTTTCTTTGAAGGAATGGGAGAAAAGGCATTTCATGTTCAAGAGTAGTGGAGGTGAAGAGACGCGAGAAATAATCATAAAAGAAACATTGAGTAACAATTTTTAAAGCAGGCATCCAATGAGTTACGGTAAAATTCAATGAGATCATCTCATATTCTTTGAATGTTGTGATAAAGGTGTGAGGTCAAAGGGCTCAGCACCGATCACAGAAAAGCACAAATAAAAAAGTAAAAAAAGTAAGCACAGATGTATACAAAGACTCAGAAAAGGTAATGTCGGTATTTAAAGGTAGCCTACGCAAGTATGAGTTGAGTCATTGAGGGAAAAAAGGAGCCTGATCAACAAACTCATATATGACAAGTGCTGGCAAGTACAGCAAAATCAATGTAGAATCAAATAATTCAATAACCAGTAATCAATAAGCAAAACAAAGAAAACAGATAAAAGAAACATAACGAGTGAGATTGGATGGGAAGGAGAAAGAACGTGCCTCAAAGAGGGTGGAGCTATGCCAAGGCAGTCTCTTCGATTTCTCAATCGACAGAATGTTCACATAAGAGATCTGAGAGGCGATGAAGTGCGAGCGGGTCCACTGGGCAGAAAGCTTTAAAATAGGATTGAGATACGGATAGGTGATGAGCTGCGAGAAGGGCCGCGGGTCATAATCGGTCTTGCCTGCTACATCATAATATTTTATAAAAAATTTCTAAAAACAATACTTTATGCAAGAAATCTATAAAGCAATAGGTAATAAATGAATACGCTCGCACTGTGTGCTGCTTAAGCAGCAAGTATGACTAAAAACGCAAGGAAACGGAGACTGGGAAAGGAAAGGGAGACTGGGACTTGATGTATTGAAGGTATTGACTGTGGATCCCACCGAGCATAGTCGCTAATCAGATGGATTTCGTAAGAGGGGCGGAACTAATACAATGGAGTACACGAGCAATGCAAACAATAGTAATGAATCAACAATAAATCGAAAGGAGAGAGATGCATACGAGGAAAAGACTGAATGAGAGAGAAAGGAGTCACAGGCAGACAAGATGTCACAAATTAACGCCATTTTGAATGGCCTATCAGGATGATTCGGGAACACCCGGCGCAAAAATACTGAGATTGTTCATTTGAAACATAAAGTGTAACATTTACAGAGAAAATATTAAATCTGTGGAATTGGCTGAAATCTAGAAATACACTAATCACGGTCTATTCATAGCCGAAGAAGGAAACGTTTCCATCCTTCGTCTCAGAGATCGAGCTCCACCTTATCTCGGAGTAGTTCTGTCGAATCTTAGTGAGTACGACCAGTGTGTAGGGTATGTCAAGGAACCCTCACGCAATCTCGATGGACGACGATCTGACCCTAATGGAGAAATGGAATGTATCAACTCGACTTGCGCCCACTTATTACTGGGCTGCAGTAAGGTAAGACCGCTTTTTTCTGTCACAGAACGAACAATCGCTTGAATACGAAGTTGAGATATTACTATCAAATATGGATATATTATAAATCCAGAAACGCAATCGCCGGTGTTCCGGGTGTGCTGACTGTATTCTTTCTCGCTATTGTATTACAAAGACGGCAGGGAATGCTAAAGCAATATCAGGTTCCACTTACTCTTTCAGAGCTATCATTTAACTTTTCTATCATTGTTTTTATTTCAGTACACGGTAGTATTCATCACTTTTGGTGGATACTTGCTAATGCTGCCAGTATTTCTCTTCAACGATGTTGTGGCTGCTCTACTGACTTACTATAATGGAGAAGAGTGCGTTGAATATTTTCTCTTTAAGCACTTTCTAAATCAAAGAGATAGTGCACAGAATGAGTATATTCAACCTTAATGATCTTCTATTAATGCTGAGAAAAGTCGGACGATGAGTTTCATAAACTATTCATGTCCAGCAACTCCTTCGGAACTTCGGTCTTCGCTTGCAGCCTCGCAAAACAAGTAACGCAAGCGATAATGAATTGCAATTTCTCCATTGGATTCGTGAGGATCCATTCATATCATCTAGAGGTCATATTTCCTCCAGATTATATCATTGATGCGGTATGCATTCCTTCTTCATGACATCCAAATGACCTGGCTTCGAATCTCGATTGTTTCAGCAGTTGTGGTGTGCCCGAATGTGAGAATTTCTTGCTCGGTGGAATTGAAATCGCACTGATTGCAGCTATTCTACGTCGTTTACATCATGTTCTTTGGCGTAATAGTAGAGAACGATTGTTGTGAGCGAATACTGGAGATTACTGAGATTGTGACTCCAATTGTACGTGATAATTCCTTCATTTTTTGGTCTTACAAACGAGGAAGTAAATTTTGACGCTTTTTTCCCAGTTCTACTACTCCTACTTGATGATTATGCTAATTGCGGCGATTATTCTCAACATTCGCACACTTTTGTCTCTTCTGACGATGAAACGGGCCAAGTTGGAGACGGTTGGTTGAAAGTTCAAGATGTTGACGATAAAAACGTGTCAAAATAGTCGAGATAGTGCTCAAACGTATCCAGGATTGGTTTCTTACTCGAGAACTCAACGCGATCAACTTCAATTGACACTCGGTTTCCTACTCCAATCTTTCGCGCCTCTTCTCTCGTTCGGATCATTCATCGTGTTTATGATACTCTATCTACAAGGTCGGTCATAAGTGTTCGATTCCTGCAACGAATCATCAATTGACAGAAATCCTCGGACCGGCTTGGTTCTCGACGTATACTAACGTTGCATGTTACCTATCTACGCTTCTCAACCCAATCGCGGCAATGATTTTCATTCCACTGTTCAGAAGCGAATTCAAAGCTATTTTGAGGAAAAATAGTGAATCCACACTGGAATATTCGTTTGCTTTCAGGTGCGACTCGACAAGAGACGAAGAGAAGAACGACAACGCTCGAATTCTCGCCTCGACCAAAACGATGCCGATCTCGAAGTCGCATAAATAGATCATAAATACAACATCAATGCTGAATCGAAGCATTTTGCCACGAGCCAAACCATTCTATCTTCTTTTCTTCTTCTCAATCGATGTTTTTTGTTCGTTTCTAATTGTTTCTAAATAAATATGCGATGAATCACTAGGGAAAGCGAACCAAACAATCTCCGTGCAATCGTCGTATTTCACACTCCATTTCATTGAAAGTTGAGATGCATTCTCGCACTTTCGGCCTTCTCGCATTTCGTATTCCTTTTTGAAAGAGGATGCGCTTTCTCGAGAAGACTGATGGGCGATTCATTTGTCAACGCGGATGCTGCTAGAGGTTCCTTGACGCATTGTCTGTTCGTTTCCCTCGACACCACTATAGTTTTGGTCGACGACAGATCAGCCTATCGTCTACGGCCCCTCGTGCCTCTTCCCCCCCTCTCCTCGCGGCTTTTAGTGTCATATTAGCGCCCTCAACGCTTCGATTTATCCCCCTTCTGTACGCTTTTCGGCATTCGTGATTGTTTCTTCTCTTGCTTGCTTTCTCCAATCTTCCCTCAGTTTCACATTGCTCGAACACAAATTCTGGATTTAATTTCGAAATGCAGGAATCATGTTCCTCGCGAACGCGGTGGTTGCCACTTCCTACGCTCTCAATGAGATGTCCAACAAAATTATCGAGGTCCATGATCAGTTTTTGTCGCTTATTACAATAATTTGTCAATTATAGGTGATCGTCAAAATGAAGAGAACTATCGTGAAGGAGGAGACGAAAGTAGTCCCCGTGTGGGTCCCTCCCAAGGTACCGTATCCTACCGTATTCCCTAAATACTGTAGCCGGCACTCAGTAATCGCAGTCCTAAGGTACTGTGCCCATCAATAAGTTACTTGTTACGGTCGGTATCAGCGAATAATCGTACCCGGGAATACTGTTGGAATCAATTAGTTGCAATACCCTGAGTTACTGTAGTCGTCAACAAATTACCGTACCCGTTACTATAGTAATCAATACCATGCTGCACACTTGAGATATTCTTAGGCCTCAGCCTCTTTTGACGAACGCCCAAGTTTCAAAGTTCCTTTTCCAGAACATCTTCTCCGAGGTCCTCTACGCCGAGGACTTCGAACACGAAGAAATGGACGAGAACAACAACGATGAGCACTTCTAATTGGCTTTCTGTCCCCCTCGATTTCTCCCGATTCCGCCCTTATTTCTACCCGGTGCCGTATACTACTCATATTCATCTTCGAATGAACAATTGGTTGGTTGGTGTTGTTGGGAATAAAGTGGGTGTGCTTTCTATCGATACTGTCAGACCCTTATACTGTCCAAACAGTCTCTTCTAAAGTGAAATATTGGGACTCCAAGCAAACAAATAAGGTAGTTAAGAGAGAAAAAAGATCGAAGGGCAATACTTTGGGGATCATGGGCAAAAAGAGGCTGATACAAAAAGGCCGGATACATTTTTGTCAGAGTAATGGAAGAGGATCTCAGCTTCCATTTAGTGTACTCTACATCTCAACAACATGTGCATGTGAATATTCTGCGATCATTCACATTTTCAAAATTTTTCTTTACTTCGTCGGGTGTATGATCTAGACTATGTGATTCGTACTTCAATATTTTTTTCATAGTGATCAATCAATAATTCCCTCACCGTGTGACGCCATCGTCGTGATGAGATTCATCTAATTCGTATTTTCGAAAATAATCAAAAACTTTTCGCTTAGACGCTCGAAATTTCCTCGAGTGCGCGTGCGGCCTCTCGAGAGTATTGATGAGAGGAAGCGAGGAGGCCTCAGGAACTCCCATAGCAACTTCATTCCTTATCTCGACGATGTGGCTCCTCGACAAGATTCTGGCTTTCCTTTGGTAAGTAATTATTGATGTTCGGATCGACAAATATTTGTTTCAGCTGCTGCTTCTGCGTCAGCTCCAAGAAGAAGCCGACTGAGACGGATGTGTTCACCACCAAGGCTTCCACCAGCAGATGGGCTCATCCTCCCGTCCCTGTGGTATGAACCCTTTCTGGTTGAGGGGAAACCATCACATACTATCACAAACGTACTATCACAATTTCGATACTTAGGGGTACATCTCCCAACGGTATTTCGTCCTTTACGAAATTCGCATCTTTCAGAAGAACACGGGCTTGTGCGGAAGATTCTACAGAAAAGGAATCGCCCCTGAGGGACTGACGGTACGCTTCGAGGTTTGATGGTCGATGCACCTTCTCCTCCCTTCCCCATCTTTCCCATCTTACTCCCCTGCACCGCTCTGCTCCCTACTCTCCCACAATGATGTGTTTGAGGGTTCCCTCTCAGATAAAGAGTACTCCCTTGTTATTTTCTCATCAATCTAAGAGCATGGGAAGAAGCAAGGAACAGATTGATGATTCCACCAAAAGCGTCCATTCAAATGGGGGAAAGAACGCCTTGGAAGGGAGAAGAAGGGGAAGGGAAGAACATCCATCAAATTCTTGGGTCTGAAATTGAATGAGCATCCTGAATTCCTCGATCTCCATTCATCACCGGTCTTCCCTATTCTCCTCGTTCCTAATCCTCGAATTGCGTTCGTCTTGAGTCGTCTCTTCCAAGGCACCATACCGTATTTGGAGAGGCAACCCAGGTAAGGCAAGTTAATTACCCTATGCTGACCCCAATTATCTTTCCGGGAAGGTAACGATGCCTCGCAGGGAGAGATCCAAGTGGCAAAAGATGAGGAACAGAATCTTGACTTTTCTCAGGTGAACTGAGATTTCTGGGTTGAACCCCGGATCCTCATTTCAGAGACATCCGCTTCTTCTTTCTGTGTCTCATCGGACAACGTCAGCCTTCGGGAGTGCAGATAGTAGTCACCAAGGTTAGTATTACGGTATTCCCAGTAGGCTTCTCGGGGCTGTTTTCTGTAGGCGTACTTTCACAATCCACTTCAGCCCACTCCCCTTCCCTCTCCTCCCTCCGAACTGTCATCGTCCTCCACCTCCTCCTCTTCTTCCTCTGATGACACTCCCCCAATCCGATATGTTACCCTCAAGGTGGAATCCGCCCGTCATGGAAGGCGAAGGGATTCGAAGAGAAAGACAGTGAGAGTGATGGAGAGAAGTCGCCTTCCTCAGAGAGAGCTCACCTCCAAATTGGAGCGAATGCTCGGAGCGAGTCCAGTGTAGTTAGGGGTGGTCCTGCTCTCTCAAATTTACCTGCTCTCTCGCAATTCTGACTTCGAGAGAGCGCTTGACGACGAGATCGAGAGTCTTACCCAGTGTAGTCGTCCCATATTTGTATTCAATACTCCTGATAAACTACTGTGTGTGCCCGAATGATTAGTCTAATTGGTCTCTCACATCAATATCGTGGGCGAAAATTCACAGAAATAGCCAAGTTTCGTTGAGGTGTACTTGTAATTCCGGGGGTTGGGAGGCCTGTCTCTTGCCTTCATTGATTGGATGACAAGAGTATCTTCGGCTTTTCACTCATTAGTGAAATCTCTAGAGGATTCCCTGACTACGATCTCTATCTCATTCACGAAAACTCTTTAATTGATTGGTGAGAAGACTTCGCCAAATTCGGCTTTTACTTCCGTGATGAAGTCAAAAATCAATTTTTCCCTTTTCTTATGCTTCCATTATCTTTCACAGCAGAACAGTCATGGAACTGTGTATTATGGAAGATGTGACTAGTCTCCACCATATCATTATCGCTAATGCGCAGTCTGTTGACGGCTCTCATCCGCACACCTCGGGGAGGAAAGAGCGAAACATTCCCTCTCTCGGGGTGGGATTACGCAGGCGATAATTGCATGCGAGAGGCCTCGTCTCAGTCTTCGTTGCCCTTAACCACCGCTGTCGAGACAATTATTTCTCCCTCTCATTTTAGAGATATTCATTCTGTTAAATCTGCTCTGATTTGCGCATAATTTGTCTAAAAAAATATAGAAGTTATTGATTCATAATTTCCTAACTAATTATATGAACTTCGGTTCTTAAATCTATTCCCTATCTCGGAAACGTCCGGTGCTAGGTGCTTGTACTCTCTTGGCTGTTTGAACTCGCCATAGCCGAAAACAGCTTTTTACCTCTTTTTGTGAGACAAAAACCTCACTGATTCGACTAATGAGTGATAAGACGTCTAGTGATTCGAGTAGACGAAAATAGGCGCCCTTAGACCACTACACTGTATCGAAAGGGTGCCAGAAAAAGTGTTGCTTGTCTGGGCTCGAGCATCGAAGTCTAATTGTCTTGCTTTGAATAGTTCTTCCAATTGTATAGGGGTGTGCAATTAAAAGACCATCCACGAGACAACGTAACAACTGTGCAGGGTCCACGGATGGCGAAATATCCAATAATTCCCATACGTTGGCGCTAAGGAGAGGTCCCCTAGGGAGAGGTGATGGCACATAGAGCTAAGGTCCCAGGTCGATATTGGGGAAGTTTCGGACCTCCACCCTTTTTAGAGATGAAAAATAGAAGTTTCCCAAATAATTTGGTAAGCACCTAGTCCACCCTAGTTTTTCGCGTAGATTCCGAAAATCAACATGCCGAAGTCTGAAAATGACGTACAAAAAAGTTACGGTCGAAAAACCAATTTTTGAAGCCCAAAAAGCTACTAAAATGGCCATAACTTGTTCTAGAAAAATAACCATTTCCCTGGTTAGCATTTTTCGAAACTTCAGATGGTACTGCAATTTGTCGATTTTTTTCAGATTTTTAAAAATGGCAATATGTGGTTAGATTCGGGTCGGAAGTTGGTACACCAGTGCTGAAAACTCGAAAATTGTAGAATTTCCTACCTTGTGCCTGCGATATTTCGGCGAGAAACTGGTCAAATAGTAATGTTACGCCATGGTGTGAATAGTTATCACAATAGGAGGCAGTTCCACCACCACGACTTTTTCGGACCATGACCCGGGGTTCATGCGTCAAAAATGGTCCATCACCATGAACCCGGGGTCATGGTCAGAAATGATCATGGAAATTCATGATTGAGAAACTTCATGTACTATACGTCGATGCATAGAACAGTACCCCAGATATATACGGTACCCTGAAATACCGCAATTCGGCTATCATAACACGGGTGTCGCGATAACATGAATCAAAAAGAGCCTCTTTTGGAACAACTTGCTAAAAGTTCGATCGAGAACGACCCAACTATGGTTGGTGGATGTACTAGAGACAAAATTTCGAACGATGTAGGCCATTCGTCTCATAGCCGGCTTTTAGGAATTGCCCTCTCGTGACACCGGCTCTGACGCATCTCAGCCGTCCGGAGTGCTAGAGACTTGCTCTAGGACTCAAAAAATGCGGAAAAATACGACTAACAAAACTTCGTAAAAAATCCAAAATTTGATGAAAAATGAGAAAGTTATGTTCGAAAGA
>LS499655.1:540124-604780 GCA_900490845.1 Pristionchus japonicus
TCTTTCGAACATAACTTTCTCATTTTTCATCAAATTTTGGATTTTTTACGAAGTTTTGTTAGTCGTATTTTTCCGCATTTTTTGAGTCCTAGAGCAAGTCTCTAGCACTCCGGACGGCTGAGATGCGTCAGAGCCGGTGTCACGAGAGGGCAATTCCTAAAAGCCGGCTATGAGACGAATGGCCTACATCGTTCGAAATCTTGTCTCTAGTACATCCACCAACCATAGTTGGGTCGTTCTCGATCGAACTTTTAGCAAGTTGTTCCAAAAGAGGCTCTTTTTGATTCATGTTATCGCGACACCCGTGTTATGATAGCCGAATTGCGGTATTTCAGGGTACCGTATATATCTGGGGTACTGTTCTATGCATCGACGTATAGTACATGAAGTTTCTCAATCATGAATTTCTATGATCATTTCTGACCATGACCCCGGGTTCATGGTGATGGACCATTTTTGACGCATGACCCCCGGGTCATGGTCCGAAAAAGTCGTGGTGGTGGAACTGCCTCCTATTGTGATAACTATTCACACCATGGCGTAACATTACTATTTGACCAGTTTCTCGCCGAAATATCGCAGGCACAAGGTAGGAAATTCTACAATTTTCGAGTTTTCAGCACTGGTGTACCAACTTCCGACCCGAATCTAACCACATATTGCCATTTTTAAAAATCTGAAAAAAAACGACAAATTGCAGTACCATCTGAAGTTTCGAAAAATGCTAACCAGGGAAATGGTTATTTTTCTAGAACAAGTTATGGCCATTTTAGTAGCTTTTTGGGCTTCAAAAATTGGTTTTTCGACCGTAACTTTTTTGTACGTCATTTTCAGACTTCGGCATGTTGATTTTCGGAATCTACGCGAAAAACTAGGGTGGACTAGGTGCTTACCAAATTATTTGGGAAACTTCTATTTTTCGTCTCTAAAAAGGGTGGAGGTCCGAAACTTCCCCAATATCGACCTGGGACCTTAGCTCTATGTGCCATCACCTCTCCCTAGGGGACCTCTCCTTAGCGCCAACGTATGGGAATTATTGGATATTTCGCCATCCGTGGACCTGTTCCACTCTCTCATGGATGGTCTCTTAAATCCATAATTTCCCTTCTAGGTTCATAATTACCGTTTCTTTTTTCCGACTTCCGACGAGTGTTCTGATATCATGCGGGCTGTGCATACTGTAATTCAGCTGATGACTTCCATTTCATCCGCGTCATGCGCTGCATTAATTAATTTCGTAAACAATTAGCGACTAGAATCTCGACTAGGCTCCGCCCATCAGCCCTCCATCCTATCCACCTTTTTGAGTGCTTCTCCACTGAGTGTCGTTGACTACACCCGACGAGCCCCTTTTGCCCGCTATTGATTGCTCATTGATTATTGAATGGATAGATCTTCGAATTGAATAGCTTTATTCTACTAAAACTAGATTTTTCCTTCTTGGTTAATAATTACAGTATTCGTTGTCGGACTTCCGCCGCGTTCTCATATCAAGCAGATTATGGATACAGTAATCTTATGACTTCCATCTCATCCGTGTCAGCGCTGTGTTAATTAATTTCGTAAACAATTAGCGACTAGAATCTCGACTAGACTCCGCCCATTAACCCTCCACTTTTTGAGTGTCTCCCCACTGAGTATCGCTGACTACAACCGAGGAGCCCTCCTTTCCCCATATTGATTGCGCTCATTAGAGACCTGTTAAGCTCGAGTTTCGCTGTTTTGAGCAAAATCGATTTTTATTTTCTCGAATTAAGTATCCACTCCTACTCCTCTGTCACTCATCTCCTACTCCTCTCCTTCTCCCACTCCTACAACTACTCCTACTCTCTCCTCCAATCTACTATGGGTCTCAAGTAAGCTATTTAGTCTTTCATCATCCTCTGAAACAGTTTCATTCAAATCTATGTTCAGGCTGTGCAAGCCGGCGGAGATAATCGACGGCAATCAGGTGAAGGAGGCCAAGTCCGGTACACTTATGGTGTACGACGCGGACAAGATCCCTGCCCACATCGCGACTATCGACCCCGTCGCGTCGCAGCCTCTCCCTCAGAAGATTGCCAAGACCAACCAGAAGGCACTCCCGTCCACCATCGAGGGAGCAGCGGAGGTGAGAATGGTCCTCACACCCAAGTACTGAACCCTCCTTCCTCCTCCTCCTCTCATTCCGATGCAATCTGTCCACTGAAATGATTCTGTCTACTTCCCCATCCCCCACCCATCTTGATGACTCACGTACCCCTACTGAAACAGTTCTGATCCCCCTCCCCTCTCCCCATGTTGTTGAATCCCGAACTTCCCTCACCAGTAATGAACACGTACCCATCCCTTCCCTACTCTCATCCCGTTGACTCTCACAAGTACTGTCTCACCCATCCATTCCCCTTTCCAATCCCGATGGCCCCTCTACGGTACTGAATTGGTTATCATCCTCCAATCGCTCGTCTAATCTCGTTGAATCTCGCGCATCGCTCTTCAGTATTGAACACGTACCCATCCCTTCCTCCTCTCATCCAAATGATTCCTCTCCGTTAATGAATTGGTAGTGAATCTATCATCCCCTCCTTCATTCTCTCTCTCTTGCTCTGTGTACTGTACCTATCCACTACTGAACAAGCCCTGAGCTACTCATCTCCCTCTCACGAACTTCAAGTGCATTCTCTCTGTCTCTGGCTATTTCGATATTCTTTTTCTCCTTTTCTGAAACCATGCTGAACCACGACCCCTTCCTAATCTCTTCCCGATGACTCTCACAAGTCCCTTCTGATCCCACTCCCCACTCCTCTCCCATACCAGTGACTCCCATGAGTTGGCTCTCGTGCTGAATCTGGCTACCCTTCGATTTTTCTCCAACACTGCACAATGTCTTAGCCATCCATCCCCCTCTTCTTCACTCCGAGGACTCTCATCACTCGTAATAATGAATTTCTCAAAATCACGTTCTTTCTATTTCTCTCCAGTATTAAACAACTTCTGATCCACTCCCCTCCTTTTCTCGTAAGGTTCCTTTCCAGTATTGAACAAGTACTGTTGCTCCTGTCCCTCCATCCTGTTAGCTTTCGATCAATGGCTCTCCATCGATTTCTCTCCATTATTTAAATGTTTCTGACGCGTCACCTCCATCTCTCATCTCGACTTTCATATTCATCATTCCGTTGACTCTCGTCAGATCTCGATTGTTATGAATCTCTCTCGAAGCCTCCTTTGCAAATAATTTCGATCCTAATGCTTCCCTTTTATTCCGATTTCGATATTTGATTGCGATTATGTATTCCCCTGTCTACATTGATCATGTTGCTTCACTATAATCGATCTCTTTCATCTATTTGACATAATATTTTCGTGATTTCTCCTTTGCATTGCTACAAACATCCCGATGATTTGCACCACGCGTTAGAACTTTCTCCCCCTATTCTTCACACCCCTAATTTGTGAACCCCATAGACGCTTATTTCTCGTATTCCCTCGCCAACTTTGTCGTCACCTGTCTCTGAACTAAATAAATGTAATCATCGAATCTCGACTAGTTGGTCTCAGGGGGGAAGAAAGGGGAAGAAGTGAGACCCAAGTTGGGGAAAAACTCGTGTAGTCGACCACCTATGAATAGCAGTCTTGGCGGGCCTCTGCTGTACGAATTATTAGTCTAACTCCCTTTTGCTGGCCCTCTCTTCGATCAGACTGAGCAAGATAGTGAGGGAATAGGGAGAGTGTAAACTTGAAAAAGGTGAGACTGATGAGAAAAACGGCACTACAACCAGAAGCGACCAGCATCAACACTACAACTTTTTGCGTGAAGCAGTAGCCTTATTAGTGAACGAAAAACGGAGGCAGGCACCGGGGACGGAAGAAAAGTACTTGATGTCCGCCCTAGTCTGATAATGAATAATGAAATTGAAGATATTTGATGATTCGTGTAGTTCCTTTCGTTTTTACTCCCTCGCCATACACACTCCACTGAGAACTCCTCATTGAATACAATTTCGAACTCAGTGACTCCATGACATCCTCTGATTGGTGTCGAGGTGTAGTTCTCGGAACAGCTCAATAGTGATGAGAGCAATGGACGATCTTCACTCTCCGTAACCTTTTCCTCCACTTCATTGTGGCGATCTGACTAATATGAGAGAATGGGAGGAAAGGGAGATGGTGAATCAGTGATTCAAATGAAGGAAGAAGAAAGGAAAGGATAGAACGTGAAGGAGAATGTTCCGTATTCGCTCGGCTTCAATACTCGAACCCAAAATCGCTAATTACCCTCTCACGGTTGGTCATATTATCTTATTTGTCCACAAACAATGTTTAGTACGTCACCAAGTGCATCGTTTCCTTCCAAACTCTTGTACTTACGCTGTTCCTCACTGGACATGTGATCTACGTAATCGCCACCAAACCCAAAAATGAACCGTTCGAAAACGAAGAGTTTATCGTAAGTTCGAGTTTATACCTCGTTGATATGGATCAAGGTTCAAGTATAGAGATTCGCTCTCTACGTCTCATTCGTCAGCAGTCTCATCACTTTTTTCATAGCTCTGAAAGTCAGCAAATGGCCACTCGTCATTCCAATATTTATCACTGAGGTTAATCGAAACTCATGGTACTCTACCTTGCCTAAATTTTGCAGGTGCTTCTTTGTGGTTATACTATTTATAAGATTGTGGACATCTGCATAAAAGAGGAAAATAAAGGTGAGTATTATCGATGCAAACATTCTTAACATATTTTTAAAGCGAAAGCTGCTGTGTACATCTTCTTCTGCGTCCTGGTGAGTGAACTTAAGGAGTTCACCGAAAGTACCCATCCCGGCCACTGCCTATTACCGAGAGTTAGGCGATCATATTACTAGAAATTCATTCTTCCTGAGAACTCCGCACATGCCAGCACGCCTTTGAAAGAAAAAAAAAACTAATCATGGCGTCATCTTCTATAGTCTCGCTTCGCTTCAATCAAGTTTCGCTTGCAAAAAAGTGGGATCTAGTCTTAAAAACGCAATAAAAAATGAATCCGCGTTCTTTTTCTCCGTAAATTTTGTGATGTGGAACTTCCTGTGCACTTGATTTCGCTCGGACAGCCTTGATAATGAGCTTGTGATGCCCTTGCGTAGTAAAAGTGCATCAAGAGCATGTTTGTATGAACATCTTTCTTTCATCATCCCCATTCCCTGAGGGGCCGAATGGATTTATCACTTTCCCTCATTATAACTAACAATTACTTTAAATATCGTTTTCTATGATCACTCTGACACACTTTGAACGAATAACTCTTCTCCTCCCTAGACAATACTTCTTTTACGGAGAGGTAGATCTAAAATAGTACTCCATCAGATAATGGCCGAGTCTCCTCTCGTCGTTTTCCTCTCCTTTCGAGTTCTCCTCTACATAAAAACTATGGCGAGAGCAGTGAAAACCACTCGCCAACTCTCCTACGTAGGCAGTATCACCAAGGAATCGCTCAGGAAGGAGGAGGAGATGGTGAGTAAGAGCTGCTAGTGAAAATGACGTCACAGATAGAACAACAAATCATTTTTTAAGAGAAGAATTCCGATGACTTTAAGATTGTGCGGTTTTCTTTGAATTCTCAAGCAGTTGGTTAGGATCGTCCCGCGGTAGTGTATAATTGATTGCTTCTCTCGAACGTGGAATCATCAGGAATCTGTTAGAAGAGAAGCGATGATTGAGAGTCATCTCGCTTTCTCTTTCTCTCTAGTGAATCATCTATACTTCTCTCTGATGCAAAGAAAACTGAGAGCGATAGCGGATGATGTTGGAACAAATACCTTAGGAAGTTGTAAATGGAGAGAGATATTCCAGCAAACCATCACTTTTGCATGGACGACTCCATTTGGGGCATTTTTTTATATTCATTGGATTTGTTAGATGAGGTCAGGGGAAATTCAGAAATTAATTGAACTCGTTGCAGGTACGAATGCAAACAATCAAGAGGAGAGGCGAAGGAGCACAGATCGTCCAGACAGAGCCCCGCATCTCGATTATCTCTCTTCCCATGGATGAGTCCACGTCATCGAGTCCACCGAAGCATTCAATTCCCCATATTGAAGTGTCCGATGCGTAGAATTGTATTTTTCGAAAACGTTTTTGACAACCCGATTGACATAGTTTTATATCGATGAGCAATTATTTATTATCTGCTGTAGTAATTATTTATTATTTGCTATTTGAGTTATCGAAGGAACCCGCAATAAACTCTTGTGGTCTCTTGATCGGCCAATGAAATGTGATACCGAGGAGATGTTCTAGCCAAACAGACTACTGCCTAATGCCACATCTCACTCTATTCGATGGGTTGACACCCAATGCTTCTCCTCCTCGCATCTGTTCTACTTGTTTCGGTGGAATGCAATGTGGATTCGGAACTTCTCGAGTTTCTTCTCAAGTAGTAATCGTTTCTCTGTACCGTTCAATCGAAATTGGTTTCAGAGACTACAACAAAGACGTTCTCCCGTCGTCCTACGCTAATGAGCCAACCTTCCTGTCGATTACTTTCTCTAACTTTCGACTGTTTGAAGTGGTAATCGCTAAAAAGAATGTATCTGGATCTCATTCGTCTTACAGGAGCAAACAAAGGAGATTATCGACTACTCAGCTGAATTTCAAGTGGTTTGTTCTCATTTTTCCAATTATTCGAAACTTATTTTAAGGAATGGTTCGATCCCGCACTTCGATGGAACTCGACTCTATTCAATCGAACGTACATTAAGCTGAAAGAAGGAAGAATATGGAGACCTCAGTTGAGCATACCGATGAGGTTTCTCGATTTTTACTCTCAGTGTTCAAGTGCTCACATTTCAGTTTGAGTATCAACTACGGAGTCGATCCAGATAATCGATATCTTGTTGTTCTTCCTAATGGAACAGTAGTGCAGAGCATCTATGGAGTGTTTAGCACACAGTGCAAGCTAGAGGTATGTAATTTCATCATTTATTGTTTTATTCTTTCCAATTACATGTGTACGAGTTCCCATTCGATCTGCAAACCTGCCAGATCAATATCGGACCGTGGTATCATCGAGTGAGTGAAATAATTATTCCAATATGCGAACAATGCGCATTTCAGGTCAATGAAGTCGACATTAATCAAGTGGCAGTCGCGACCAAAAGGGAAATGTTTGAGGTGCGATCCGTTTGTATTCCACCTGATTCCCAATTAGTATCCAGTTCTTGAAAAACAGTATTTACCTTCTCAAAGTGCACTTTCCTCATCCAAATAGAGCTTGATTTCCACGAAACATCCCTCGAATCCTTTTGAATTCGCGACTCGTTGAAAGGGCTTTAATTTCGCAACTCTCTGGTTGACTTTAGAAATGAGCTTTTTTGTGCCCACGTTGAATGAGCGTCGAACTTCATCAAGTGAATCGTAAATTCGCCCAAAATTGTTTCAGGGCAATTCGGAATGGGAGATTGGCGTGGCCAACGCTTCTCTTTCCATGCAAATCGACAATGACGTCAAGTTTGCGTATCGATCTGCTTGTTTCAAGGTCAGGTTTGCTCTGCAACTGACTCAAAGCGAACAGTAAAGTAAAATCTTCGAACAGACACTGTCATACACGTTTGTAAGGTTCTGAGTGGATTCACTCGGATTTCTTTCCCATTTAAGGTGACAATGAAGCGTCATTCCGAATGGTACATCTGGACACTGCTCGTGCCAACTTTTATCGCTGCTGTCATTGCGATTTTCGGCATCTTCGCCCCAACAAACCACTATGGGGAGAGGCACGAGAAAGTCAGTTCCGACTGATTTAGAGAGACAGATAGGCGCAGATTGCTTCCGGTATGCAAATAGTCTCGTGCTCTTGTTCTCACCATGATTTGTTGAGACAAAGTGTTTCCTGTAAGCTAAAAGCCGGCACTTGTGAAGTTCCTGGTTGGTTTGAAAGCTTCTTGAGAGCAAAATGATGAATTGATGGCTGGCGAACGTTGAGGAATTGATCATGCATTCTTTTAGGCGAGTCCGAACAGATAAAGAGTCCCTTTCAGACATCTCTCGCACTGACAACCCTCTTCTCAGTGGCAGTTATGCTTCGAACAGTCTCATCTTTCATGCCGCATGCAACGAAGATTCCCGTTCTTGGTAGTTCTCATAAAAAAACATCGAATTTATGTAAATGTGATGAATCATGTCGATATCAGGCGGCTTCCTCTTCGCTGAGATCCTAATAATCTCATCCGCCAGTCTCTGTTCGATGCTTATCCATCGACTGCACTACTACACTCGCTGCAAGAAGTGGAAACCGCCCCGCTGCTTAGATGGGGTGAGAATCTCTGCATTTCTCATGATGTCTGACAGTAAAGCGATGACTCGGTGGTAGGCATTGACAAACGTTCAGTAGGAATTTGCGTGTTCCATCAAATCAATGTTCCGTTATCAACTTTCTGGGAAGAACGGTCACTTGAGATCCCTGACTTGTTATGGTTATCAGGGTAAGATTGCCATTTCTCCCTATCCCAGAAGTGTCAAAGTTGTTTACGAAAATTTGGACGCAGCGAAGAGAGTTTCCTGAAGGGGCTGGAAATAAGCTGTTGACGTTAAGGTGCTACAATATGACCGGGTACAATGGAGTGAGAAGAAGGAAGAGGAGGGAGAGCCCGAAACCCAGAATGGGTAATGCTGAGTGACTTGAATGTGTGACGTTGTGCAATTGCAGAGTGATCTATGAAATGCACCGAACACTGGAGGAGATTTACTCCAAATCGCTGAAACGAGTGGAGGAGAGCGAAGTCGCAGAAGCATGGGATCGACTGTTCTCTATAATCGATGCAACCTGTCTCTTGCTATTCCAACTAGCCAACGTTGCCCTTACCCTTCTACTGGTTGTATTGTGAACTAGAGAAACAGTGGATAGTTTATTTCTGTAAGCTCGGTGCATAAATAATGTGTAACAATAGCATCGGTTGAAGCTGGAGGGAGAGAGACAAGATGATCAGACAAATATAATAAGTAGCAAGGGGGGTCAGATGCATGAAGAATGTGTAAAATGGTTGTGGAGTATTGTAATAAACTTCGAAGTGGATACTTCGCAGTAAGAATATTACGAGTGTGGAGATAAGGGAGATGGAACGTTAACTAGAAGAATGTGAGTGGTTTAGAATAAAGCAAAGTAGGAATGGAATAAGGAGGGCCTCTGTGGGGATTATCTGCGTAGGGGATGAGATGCACTATGAGCACTATAGAGATGCTGTCGATAAGCTCTAATGGTTGTAAGCAAGGAAGGTTGGTGTGACCGGAAAGGGACGAATAAGCGTACTGTAGGACGAAATAGATTAGCTCTCACGTCCAGGCATTAGTTGGAAGATTCGCGGCATGGACTCTAGCGGCATTCGCGCGTCTCTCAACCGCTCTCTGGTACGTATTGTACCATCTGAAGGTGAAACGAGCGAGTTGATAGGTGACGACGAAGAGGAAGATGGAAGCGAGAATGAAAGCGAAGATGATGAGAAGCTGAATAAAAATAATTATGTAATTTTCAACTTTATAATTAGATAATACTAAAAAGAATACTTCGAAATGTTAGAAAAGCCATTCTACCGGCACACCGACAAAAAGTGCTCATGTAACGGTTTAACAATCATCCACTAACCGTCGGAAGATCATAAGTGGCCTCCCAGAACGTGGAAGAATTCGGTCTGACGGGAAGATCGAACGGAGGATAGGTCGGTTTGCCTGCGGGGAAGGCAGCATCGCGCCACTCGTGAGCGGGCTTGTTGAAGTCGACCACTGCAATTGATCAATCCTCAATACTTATTGGGAATTGAGAACAGCGAAGTTTAATTATTTAGTGCCTCTGCGAGCCTCGACAGTTTGGCACTTGAGTTTGGCACTTGGCACCCGGAAGAACTGATATGTTTCGGGGTGGATGGAGGTTAGAATATCTTCCGGTGAACTCCACAAGTACCGGCAGTTTCATGTGTTCTCGCTTCTCCTTTCCCCTCTTCCCATTCCGTGAACCATCTAAATATCAAAACAACTAACATCCGAGACAGTCCTTGGCGTTGGCATCGGGGGCGTTGCATCGGCAGATAGGGGCACCCCATCGAAGGACGCAAGTCGCGTACGAGGGACAGTTCTGAGCACAGCTGCTTGGTGCCATCTGAAGGAACCGGTTATAATTAGGTGAAGTGAAATTCCACATATTCGATGGACCGTTCACAGCTAGTCTTCATTGCAAAAGCTCAAGCATGGACGAGAGTCAAAAGCGAAAAAAATAAGAGGACTCGTCTCTCGATGAAAGTGAGAGGTGAAATGCCCTTCCCTCTTCCTTTTCCTCCCCTCCTCTTCCTCCTTTCGCCCCATTTCTCCGCCTCTTTCTGACACTGAGAGATTTATACCGACTCCATTTCTTCGGAGCGCTCGTTAGCGAGTATAGAAAGGTAAAGGAGAAAAGCCGGAGTATTCGAAAAGGCAGATCACAAACTCTAAGAGTTCTCTGCTCTATTCTCACTCCAGTGGTGCGAAGAGTGGTGCGAAGGTCCTATTGTTTGAGTGCCACTCGTTTCGAGGCAACGGTGGAGGTGAGAAGAGGAGAAAGATGACAGTTAGTGAAGATGGGAGACCGGGGAAGAAGGGGAGGTTGAAGAAGGAGGAAAGGAGAGAAGGAGTGCATGAATAGTGTCTAGACTGATTGACGATTCATGGAAGGATCGCTTGATGATCAAAACTGTTGAAACTCCTAATAAACAGAGGGAATTGAACAAGTTCTCTACCTGTTATTCCTTATTGAAATGTGATCCGAACTCACTTCATACTTCGGGTCATACGCAACCCTCTTCCTGCACAAAAAAACAACAAGGATGAGTACATCATTTGCTTCCTGATCTATTGTGAGACTCTTCCTTTCCATTTTCGCTGCTCCTCATGATCTTTCACTCGAAATGGTCAGATTCTCCCCGTTTCTCAGGCTCTCTCCGGTCAGTGAAAGAGAGAGACTATGCGAACTGAAGAGACTCCCACTATTCCGTTTTCTCGGTATCACCCATGGAAACTCCTCCTGAGAGAGGCGATCCTCTTCTGGTGGAGTCATTCTTTCACTCACTCTCAGTTGTGACTCGTCATGCTGGGAGAGATCCTCATCTTCCGTAAGTTTCCCCAAACTTGGGCAATTATACTGAATCTTCCATTTCAGCGCTTCTAATAGCTGGTATTCATGCGGGTGAGAAGCCTCTCTTCATCCTATCTTCGGTTTCATGAAGATCTCAGATTTCGCTCTTTATTATTTACACAAAATGAATTTCAGCCTGCTCGGATTACTACACAAACCTCGTGTGTGCCCAGTCCAATCCCCTTCTCCTTCAGACCACCGAGCGTGAGGATTACGGTAGAAATCAGTTTGCGATTGAGAAAATTTGTTTCAGAAGGCACCTACAGCTGCGTGTACGATTCGATGAGCTCGGCCGGTGCCCCTCCTGTTGTTCCCATCTGTGATCTCACCTGTCCGGTAGGTACAGTAATCTAGATGGACTGCAGTATATCCACCTACGGTAGTTCTCAGACTGAAGTACCGTACCTTCAGTCCACCTCTCAACTGATAGCGTACCTCCCGGATTTCGGAAGTCAACTCTATCTGCTTAGCGCCAAGTTCGATTCTGTGACTTGGAAAGGTGAGTACCGTATCCTCAGGGTCTACAGTCGCTCAGGGAGGGGGCTACAGTCACAGTGATACAGTAACAGCCGCTCTCTCATTCGCAGGTGCGACAGCCACTCCTCCCGACTTCGATATCGGCGCCAACGTGCAGTTCGGGTGCCTGGGAACTCGTTAGTTTCTTTATCAGTTCATTGAAGATGACGTCATCATGTTTCAGCCCGATGCGGTCCGTACATCGACGACCAGGGCGTACAGCATCCGACCAGGTATAAAGATATGGGTTTCATGACGATGACGTCTCTGTAATCTAGATACGGTGACCTATCTAGTACTTGCGGTAACTGGATTACGGTAATAATTCAGATGCCAAGTGGCCGATACGACCGCAACTTGCAATGAGGACATGTCTCTCCCCCTGTGCACTTGCACTGCCGGCTACACTGGACCTACGTGCTCACTACGTTAGTTCCAGTCATGATCGCATTCTATCGCTTCATCTGTCTGTCATCTGTGCATCTGGTAGAAGAATTTAATCAATATCGACAGTGGAATGAGGTTGATCAATGATCGTTTCAGTGATCTCCTATCTCGACAAGATCAAGGCGTGGCTCGGCCCCGATGTCGCCGACAAGCTGCTTGAGGTACAGTAATCTTGCAATTTTTCGATGATATTTGATGACGTCATCTTAGCCAAATTATGTTCAGATCATCAAAACGGCGCAGACTTCCCCTGCTGCCCTAGTGGACGTTCTTCCTCTCCTCTACGCATTCCTCCCAGAGAGCGCAAAGAAGGCAATGAGCTGGAATCTGGATGAAGTCATCGACTCCATCGATTATGAGTTGAAGGAGGTGGACTATCAGTAGGTTTCCGGCCCAATTCCTCCAGTTGTTCAATGAGGTACCAATCACGGATAGGGGTGCATTCAGATTCGCCTTTACGCAAGTATTCGATGACCAACTCGGCAACTGCTATACATTCAACTACGCGAACAAGACCAACTCATTCGATGGACTGTACAACACGAGATTCGCTGGGCAGTCGAGAGGTAGGATGACTATTATGACGTCATCGTCTTCAATCCCTTGCAGACTTCTCGATCATGGTCAAGCTGGATCCGGGTGAGCAAGTGGCGTGGATCGAGTGCGAGGCCATCTCTGCCTATATCCATGCCCCCGGCACCCCTCCCGTTCAAGGAGTGATGTACTCACTCAGAGCCGCGGCTTCCGATGTCATCGCACTGCAGAAGGTGGAGCAATCTCTACTCTTGTTTTCTAGCATCATTTCTGACACTTCCCTGTGAAACTTGCTGCCCAGCAGGTGAGAGAGCATGAATAACTGAGAGAGTCAAATATTTTGTTCGTGATGTTCTATTTCGACATCATCCCACTCTCCCATCTCCCTCCGAATCCCATTCGCTCTGTTCGGGCAATCTCATTCTCGTTCGCGCCGCTCTAATCGCGGGATTTGGCGTACCCGGAAGGGGAAAAATGACTTGTCCTTAGAATAATGGGATCTTTCTCGCGGATCACGAGAAATGGCATGCGATTTCAGACTGAACAAAATGGTCACATGAGAAGTACAGTAAGCTTCCGATAAACGGTCTCGAAGCCTGGATGCCACATTCACCGTATTTTTTCAGTCAATAACGAAGCTCATCGCTGGTTGCATCACAAGACGTGCGGAGTTGAAACAGAACTACTATGAGGACGGAGACTACACCAGAGATGTACGGTACTTTGGCATACTGTAGATGCGGGATTCATTGATTCTTGGTTGCTGAGTGAGTGCCTCCGCCTATCCTACTGTAGCCAGTTCTGAAAATACTCTCTTGCGCAATCCTCCCCAGTCTCCGAGGTGAGACAATCCACTCTCAGGGTTGCTACTCTGCCTGCTACCAAGACAAAGTGCTCCAGAAGTGTGGATGCATGGACTCGAGATTCAAGAAAGCCGCGACTGCCAGTCAGTGCCAATTCAAGGACAGTGAGTTGACAATCCGAGATTATATCAAAATAGAAAATCATCATGGGTTACGTTTGAAGAGATCGCAGTTCACATTTGAATGCAATCCTCATTGACTGTATGTAGTGAAGTAATGGATAGCTAGTTGAATCAATCCAAGTGTTCTCTCAAAGCAGATAGCTAAGAATATTTGGTAAGAAAGTGGAAAGATGACGCGTGAAGAGGAAGTGGATGTCGGATGAATAGTATAATTTCGAATCCAAATTCACGAGAATCAACTGCACTGAGATAACCATTACATTCAGACGACTGCATCAACAGTGTCAGTGCCACGTACGGAGAGCCGTCCTCGTGGAAGGACTGCCAGTGCCCACAGGCCTGCTACTCTGAGGTGTACACACTCGCCGCCACACGAGCCGCCCTGCCCTTCAAGGTATGCCAAAAATTATTCAAGGACTTGTGGAAAAAAGGGCGTGATAGAAGAAAATGATTGCAGATCCCCAACTGCGCAAACGACACTGATGGATGTCCTGATCTCTCCCAGAAGATCGCCCGTCTTACCATCTACATGGACTCCCTTGAGTCCCAGGTCTTCGTCGAGATGGAGAAGATTACTGTAAGGCATATTTATCTAATTCAAAGTCTTCTTTTACCTGATTTCTAGCAGGAATCATGGAAGGTGGAAGAACAATACATTCTTATGAACGATAATTGCAGCTCTCTACCTTCCTCTCTCAGTTCGGAGGCCAGATGGGCTTCCTGCTCGGAATGTCCATTGTCGGAATTATCGAAATCTTCATTCTCTGCGGAACTCTCAGCAAGGAGCAGTGCTGCGCAGCGAAGAAGAAGCAGTGATCAACTTACTCCTCTCGACTTCCCGATAGTTCCTTCATTCTCCCTACCATACATGTTACTCTCGCAATCTCAGTGATAGCTAGTTCAATTTCCAAAGATTCTCAACTTGTACTACTCAGTGGGTGTGTAAATGAAGGGTTCATTGTTTGCGTTGACACATTTCATCGAGAGACATCGAATAGTTTATCAATAATCTACATGAACGGAGCTAGGGCGACGGGGTTAATTCCGTGGCCGTGATGGTGTCCGTGGTGACCAAAGTGATGACCGTGATGGCCGTAGTGGTGGCCGAATCCGTGACCGTGGTGACTGAAATCGGTGCGGATCATGATGAGGATGTTTCATGCTTGTTTTGAAGATCAATTGGGTCATTATGCATCGTAATTTTGAGCAGGATGCTCTATTCTTCCTTGGTACTCACTGATGGTGGTGTCCTCCGTGGCGATGGGCACGGCATCCGCACGACGGAACCTCCTCGGAACTGCTGCTCGAGTCGTGATGGTGATGGTGGGGCTGGAATCGAAATGATTGCATATGTAGGTTGCAGAAATCTACTCATAATACATTGTCTATTCGAGAGGAGATGAGTGCCTCGATTGGTTCGTTTTGGGAAATGAACATGAAATTAGGGGAGAATGAATGATTTCCGTTACTCACTCTGGCATGGGTATGGACAGTCACGTGCTTGACGATCTTGTTGCACGGCTTCTTGGGATGAGCGACGACGTGGTGCTTGTCGATCACGACGACCTGATAGGAGAACAAGTTAGATTTAGACACAATTCTAGTCACACACACGCACGCACACGTATGCGTATGAGAAGATCCAGTCGGCCGAACCACGTATCTATTGGATGCAACTTAATTTAGTCTCTACCTAGCAGCTTTTCTATCTCTATCCTACCTGTAATCTTGCCTTCGCTCTGATTCCCAGCAGATTCCTCATTTTGCTCACCTTAGGTCTGAATCCGAGATGTCCGTGGTGGTGTCCGTATCTTCTTCCGTGGTAGAAGGGGAAGCGACCGTGTCCGTGGATGAGTCCGAAGTGTCCGTTGCGGTATCCTCCATGGTGGAAGTGACCGTGATGTCCGTGGTGACCGTGGTGGTGGAAGGCGTCTGAATCGCAATTTTGATTTCTCAAAGACGACGTCATCCCAACCTTCGGCTCTTCCTCCATCGACGTCATTGATCTCGACCACCTGTAAATGTAGGTTGACGTGCACGTTTGAATGAGCTATGAGGAGCTTCGAGGATGAGTTGAATGCGATATATAGGTCGACGTACAAAGCTATGAGGTGAATGAGCTATGAGAAACGATGAGCGCTTCCTTGAGAGTGCCTAGCAACGGGGAAAGGCGCATCGGTGTAGCTCAAACTCACTGATTTATCCATGAGGAGGAAAGAAGAAGACTAAAGAAGACTAACAAAGAAAAGGAAATGGAAGGGATCTTACGTCGGTGTCGTCCATTTCTCTGTCCTCAGGAGCCCAATCGGTGTTCTCGGGGGTTTCCTGAACGAATATATTGCGGAAATGAGCAAAATTAGACTTTCCTCTGATTTTTCTGGTGCAATATGGAACCCATGCACTAGAAGATGCAAAAGAAGAGTGAAATACAGTACCTCGGGTTCTCCATCGGAAGGCAGAGGATCGTACTCCGGAATGGCATAGCCATTGTCGGTGATCTGCTCCTGAGCGTAAACGGCAGCGGCGAGAAGAAGCAGGAGGGAGAGGGAACGCATCCTTGACAATTTTAAAATCATTTTATAAATAATTAACAAATATTTAACTGAATGATTGGACGAATCTAGAGATAATGAAGCGAGAAAGAGCTGATGATTGCAACAATTAGCCCCGCTCCTTTTATACCGCCGCACTGTTTTGTCTTCTCCATTCGCCTCGATTGCTTGCAAAGGGCAGAAGGAAGAAGATTAAATATCACCATTTGGTGATGATTGTTGAATTTAGACTTGGAAGCGGAAGAAGCTTTTGTGATACGTGTCACCCCATCAAATTGTTTGAGACCAGTGAAAGACGGAATGATTATTCAGGGACAGTTATTCTCCCATATGTATCGTCGTAATAAATTTACAGAGAAGTTTCTTCTCCAAATCTCACTTCGTTCCTACTCTTCTCGCATGCTTAATGCCTATCTAGCAAGTGAGACACGCGCTGAGACATTGCAAACAGAGCCCTCACTCTCCAGCGATCTCGTGGTGTAGTGGTTATCACATCTGTCTAACACACAGAAGGCCGGCGGTTCGAGCCCGCCCGAGATCAAATGTTTTGCAAATTTCAGAATTCATTAGTGGTATCTCATTGATTGAGTTTGGCTGTTTCGGATAACTTTCCTTTCAGAATTGCTCTTCATGTGAAGTCAAACGAAAAGATGACTCTTTGCCAGAAAGAGATTGGATTGCCTGCTTGTAGTCTGTTTGAATGATCTGACGTCGTAATAAACCGTGTTATCAGCACTCTCTTCTCTGTAATCTGTGAGTGAGGAGAGAGATAAAGACACATATCTCTTTCGGTGCATGTTCTCTCAGAGATCTCGTGGTGTAGTGGTTATCACATCTGTCTAACACACAGAAGGCCGGCGGTTCGAGCCCGCCCGAGATCACACTTTTGCTCTGATTTTCTAGAATCTTTTGCCTACCTCTCAGATCATCTTGATTACGCAGGGAACATCTCCTTCGAGTATAGTGTCAATCTCGATAGACATCTTTTCAGAATGCCTTGTACGGACTAGTGGACAGCGTGGACAACGTGTATGAGAATTCCCGTCAGTAATACGGCGGCCTCAGTAAATATTCATCTTCAATCCCATCATCTCTGAGTTATTCCGTCATCTCTCGATTGTTGTTTTCGATGCTCATCATTGTGTGAGAAGAGAAGAGAAGAGACTCGATCGCTCGTCAAGAGGAAGCAGATGCGTAGGTAAGAAACCGACCGAGGGGATAATGGAGTGAGAGATCAGGCTGATTGGAGAGAGTGGAGGGAGGAAAAGATGTGATTTGTGACTCTGGCAGAGATAGAAAGAAGACTCGGATCTGGAAGAGGGAGATTACACATTGGAGTCTGGATATCTTTAGACCAACGGCCAGTGGCTTTCTCTTCTCTGTTGGATTGGCTAGATTCTCATGTATAGGGTCGGAATTGGATCCTTTGAATAGATTTGCGGTTTTTTTGCTAAGTTAATGGTACTTCAGTGAGTAGTCATCGTATCAGTCTGTGTATATTCCCGTCCCGTCTCCTGTAGGTGGTCATCACCCGACAGCAAGCCGATCCTCACTCTGTTTTTGTAATTCAATCCTCCTCGTGTGACACTTCTCCTCATATTCTTGGGCCTCTTCCTGGCACCGGAAGAGAGACGGGGGAGAGGAGGGAGAGATCTAAGAGAGACAGAGGAGAGAGAGGAGTGATTACAGAGAGATTGAGAGAGAGAATGAACAGTTGGTGTAGAGAAAGAAGTGAATGGAGGAGAGGATGAGACTCCCCCTCAATCTGGGATTCCTTCCCTCTCTTCTTCCTTCTTATTTTGCTCCTTCTCTTGAGATTCACTTCCAGATGTGTGAACGCCTCGTTGTTTCGAGAATTTCTGTTGCGATAGCTCTAATTCCCTGATGTTTGCGCCATTGAATTTGTCTAAATTGATATTTTACAGTAATCTAACCCGATCACAATGGCCGACGATGCTGGAGACGAGGCAAAGCGCAAGGCCCTCGAACGCGAGGCCAAGAAGGCCGAGGTACGTGGTTTCTGGCGATCGCTGCCCCCTGATCTTTGATCTTCAGCATTCAGGCATTGATCTTTGATCTTTCCAGGTGCGCAAGCGTCTCGAAGAGGCCGGAAAGGCAGGCAAGAAGGCCAAGAAGGGATTCCTGACGCCCGAGAGAAAGAAGAAGCTCAGAGTTAGTGATTATCGATTAATATTTCCTGATTGAGCTACAGTAATCAAGTCCCAGGGGCGTTTAATGATTGATTGATGTTCTGGGAATCATAGTATGGTATCATAGTAGGATTTGAGTGCTAATTAATGTCAGTTAGCGATCTACAGTAATCCTCTCGCAGAAGCTGCTCATGTTCAAAGCCGCCGAGGATCTCAAGAGACAACAGCTGCAGAAGGAGCAGGAGAGACAGAAGGTACGGTGGTGAATCGATAAATTAGCTCTACCGTAACCTCAAACGATCTCGCCCAATCCTCATCAAGCAGTTGTCGAATTTCCATTACGTTTAATCAATCGATATTTCCTTCTTACCGTAATCTCGGGTTCTCTTAATCAATCGATTCTGATCAGGTTCTCGCCGAGCGCACCATCCCCCTCCCCGAGGTCGACAGCGTCGAGGACAAGGGTGAGATTATTCATCGAATCTCCCAATATTTGCTCCTTTACGCCTCAAAACATCTCTTTTTTTTCTTTTTTTTGTTTTGTTCGATTTTGTACGAATCTGATGAATACTATGTTCAGGCAAGCTGGAGAAGATCTACAACGAGCTGTTCGAGCGTGTGAAGGCCCTCGAATCGGAGAAGTACGACATCAACGCTGTCGTCTCCGCCAAGGAGAACGAGATCAACTGCCTCAACATCGAGGTCAACGATCTCAGAGGCAAATAGTGAGTGCTTCCTTCACTTCCTCGAACGATTCAAGGATCTTTTGTTGAGTCTTACGTAGAGAAGGAAAGATCAAAGGTCAACTTCCAATATTTCAGTGCCAAGCCCGCCTTGAAGAAGGTGTCGAAGTACGACAACAAGTTCAAGAAGATGCTGGGAGGCGAGGGAGCCGAGGGCAAGGCGCCCAAGGCCGACTTCCGATCCAATCTCAAGGTCGTCAAGAAGACCGAGAACGTCATCGACGACGTCATCGCTAAGGTTCGCCCCCCCCCCCCTAATTAGTCTAATTAGAGCTTAATTATGATTAATTGATGATAATTTTGCAGAAGAAGAAGGACGACAAGCCGGAGTGGTCGAAGAAGGGAGGAGCGGGCAAGGAAGACGACGGAGCCACAGCCGCACCCAAGAAGGAGGAGAAGAAGGTACCTTTTTCTACTTTTTGGCAATTCAGAAGCCGAATCAACTGCAATTTTGTTGTTTTTCTAGACAATATTGACTGAATTCAGCTTCAAATCGACCATTTACAGGTTGAGGAACCCGTGGCTGACGAGGAAGAAGTCTCCGAGGCTCCCGAGGCATCCGAGGCCGAGGAGGAAGAGGAGGAGTAGACCCTGATCCCCCATTTCCGATCTATCCCCGTGACTCAATAATATTCCCGACTATTCTAGTAAGCGTGCTGCATAATCACTTGAACTGTAACGTGGTCGCCCTGTTCTACAATGACTTGTACACTTATCGATAAATTCAACACATTAGCTCCTCATTGACATCTTCAGAATCACTCTCACCCCGTCTTCTGACTTGACAGTGTGAGTTTACGAGTAGGAGATCAACAGCAGTCGAGTAGTTTACCCGTCAACCTCAGTCACTTCATTCCTCTGCTTCATTCACTAACAGCCTCCCCTACGCTGTAATCCATCAGACTGAGAGATGGGGGAAACATGTTCGGATCGATTAGAAGAGAGGGAAAACAACATCCTAGTCTGAGATTGATGCGATACACATGCATACAACCTGGCTCAATCAGTTATGCAACGGGATGGCTGCCAGCTTTTGTAGTGCCTGCAAAGAGAGATGATCTTACCTTCACAATTGCGTAAGTGAGAGAAACATCCCGAAACGAGAATGATATCGAGGGATACTGGTAGGATAGCACCAGATACGACTAAAACTGAATTCGATCCCGTTATATTTATGCAGAAGGGTCAACTTGTACAACGTGGGTGGGGAAAACGGATCTGAGAAGAGTGGAATAATATGATGAACAGCTCGATAGGAAGAGAGGTACATAGAAAATGGGGAGTAGAAACAATCCGTTAAAGACGACGGGGAGAAATGACTGACGGTAAGACTATGGAGAGAAAGCGAGAAAATGCCGAACAAAGTGATAGTGAACAGTCTATAGATGTGCTAGTAATGAATACATCCGAAACATATATTAAAAATCCGAAGATATCTGAATATTTCAAGCATAAAAGACATCTGATCTAGTGGGTGTAAAACGTATGACTCTGAATAGAATCGACGGTATGACTGAATGGGGTTTGCTGGAGTAAGAAGTCTGATAGTTACAATGATCATTCAAGATAATAGGTGCAATAATCGGTGCGGTGCAATTCTGTATAAGTATATAATCACAGTTGTGGATGACGATTTGTCTGTACAATCCACTAGATATTTGTCGCAGTGTAGGTGAAATATGAATATTTGGAGTAAGCGCATGGCTAGGATCGTCTAGAGGTATGTATAAGGCGTATGTACTAAGCTGGGTCTACGGTCGGGAGGAAGGAACGGGGTTGGAAGGAAGTCGAACGACTCCAATCTCAGATTCTAATGAGGTAAAGCATACGGGTTACAGTATAAATCCGAAATATAATAGAAAACAGGGAGAAAGTACCGTAAAGCGGGCAAATCATTAGCGAAGGGAGGAATATGTATGCTGAATAACAGGCAACATTTCGTATTGTGCGAGTAGTGATGATGAAATAGGGGATTTTTACCGACGTCAAAATGAGCCGGAGCAGTGAACATGTAGGACTAGTGGGGTGTGAGCGGGTCAAGATCCCCGGGTGCTGGATTAGTTACTGAGGGATTATCTGATGAGAGGTAGACCAGGAAAGGGATAAGGCGCTGAAACAATTTGAGCAGTGAAAGCAAGAAACGGGATAAGTTATGAAAGCAGTTCGATTTTTTTAGTAGTTATTGGAGTGTTTCGTTCGTTTTTTTGGGGTTTTGAGGAGTTATTGGGGATTAGGATGGAGTAGTTTATTGGACGTGCCGTCCCAATACATTAGCTGCTACGATGCACGTCCCCAGAGCGACCAGCCTGCAATTATTTTAAATAGATTTGTTTATACACAACGCTGCAGTATCGATCGATACAGTACCCTATCCCATAATCCATCACCAAACTCACCATTTGACTGTGGGAGATGGTGTGAGATCGAAGATTTCTGAAGCGCGAGCGACTCTGTAAATATTTTTGATTGAACAATTATATCATTATTATCTCCCATGCAGGTGACATTCGGTGATCTACTTACACATTCTTTTCGGTAATCTCTCGCGGTGCTTCAATAGAGGAAGCCGATTCAGAATCACTGCTGCTCAGATCCTCAATGGATGAGTCGACGGAAGCAGTCGATCCGTGATGGGCGGGTCTCCCGATTGATCCCTCTGGGGACGAAGATGAGAAGGAATCGGATGAGGAGGAGGAAGTGGAGGAAGGAATGGAGAGCATCCGATAGTGAGGATGCACGGAGTAGTACTTGTAGACGCGCCAGTAGCTGGAAATGGTTTATTCTAAATATTCTAAATAGTTAGACAACAGTCTTTTTAGTCCCTCGAATTTCCACTTTCCCCCATTCCAAGTGTCCAGACTGCACTTTGCACGCAATGTGCAAACAGAGCAGCTCGAACACTCTATTCTCAAGGAACACTTCGCGAAGCTTCCCAGACAACCTTCTTCTGATCCCTCTCATTCCTTCTTATCAATGATGAGGAGAAGGAAATAAAAATTATCAATAGAAGGAGAGGAGAGCCACGCGAGACCTGGCACTGCAGGTGAAAACACAACGAGAGAAGGGAGTACGAATGGTCAGAGATCCCTGTCACTGCCTCCCTCACCCTCCTTCCACGATGGTATCAAATAGTTTGTGCAAATAATGCCCCCACTCTCGAAGCTGTCTGTGCCTGTTACCCTTCTTTCCATGACAAGATTGATAATGATGTTGAAGAGTTAGTTGACCCTCCTCCACTCTCGAAGCTATCAGAAAAGCTACTTCCCTAAAACATTCTCAACCTGAGCTTATTAAAAATGTGTGAATAAAGAACCCCCTAGATCCTTCAATATCCCCAATTGAGTTTCTTCCCGACAGATGTCCCCCCATCTGCTCATGTAAGAAGCGGCATCTCCATTTTTTATAGCTCCTAGCTGACAGCTTGGATTGAGGATAGCAATCGGAAGATTGTTTCATTGATTTTTTGAAAGATCCCTGGAAATCAAAGGCGAACTGTTCACTAAAATCACACCGTAATTTCAGATGTTCCACTTTTTAGTTGAAAACAAATAGTATCTTCGTAAGTAAAAGTAAGTAGTTGATAGAAATATTCCGGATATAAAAAATCCCCAGCCCGGTACTTACGTCGTGTCAGTGTTCGTGGCGACGTGGATGCGATTATCATCATGCCGACGAACGTCACATCTGCAAAAAAACTCAATGCATATTTACTTTTCCAACACCTAATCCGCTTAATCCCCTATGGTTACTTCCTCGTCAAGCGTGCAACATCGAGAGACCTTTTCTCTCTTTCTTTTGTTTTTCTCTTAGAATAGCCTACGCCCCCATTGGAAGCGGAAGTGAGAGTGAAAGAATGCGTAAACGGAAGGGAAACCGACCTCCATCGGCCGAATTTGCCTCGCAGCTCCTTTCTGAGGGCATTCAATCCCGCCTCGTCGTCATTCGCAATCATCTCGAGAATAATCATCTCCGGATTACGAGAGGGCGGTTCGACGCCGATCTGGAAATAATTAATTTAATGGGTATTACAAATTAAAACGTTCTAAATACTTTTTTATATGTACTGAAACGAACCAGATTGATGAAGGGGACTCCCAACAGCGGAACCGGAAGTCGATTTGCATGGGGACGAACAGAGTAGAGAAGGGTCTTGAACGGCAGACAGATCGAGGTGTCGCGTCTGAAAAAAATTTAAGTTAATCCAATTATAAATGTAAGCCTAAAAAAATAAAAAAATAAACGTACTCTTCCATGCTGACGAGATGTGCCAGTCGAAGGAAGGACTGGCCGGTACTCACTGCGTCAACTCCCGCATCGTGCATCGATTTAGCTGGAAAATACATTTAAAATAATTATGTATCAATATTTCTCTCGATAGACATGTTTTCGTACCCTCTGGTCCGTATCCTCAAGTCGTTCGTAATTTTAGCACCCTCTGGTCATTCCCGAGGTTCATTTTGTACCCTCTGGTCAGTCTCCTTACTATCCACGGATCCCTCTCTGTACAGATAGTCCTCGCATACATCACGAGATGTTTTCGTGTCTCGCTCTCTCAGCCTTTTCTTTGTGTCCCTTTCCAAGTCAGTCGCGTACCGTGAGAAGGAAAACACGTGAGCCGTTGACCATTTCTCCTTTCCCTCTTTCGCCTCTCCATTATCCCTCTCCCCCTCCCTTCCCATATGTACGGATCACGCGGGCGCGCTTTCGATATCCATCCTCGCTTGATTGCTATCTCTCTCTCTCTCTCATCTCGACCCCTCTACCTTCCCCCTTTCCCTCTCAAAACTGGTCTGCAAGAGACGAGAAGCAACTGCAAAAAGGGCCTTCTCACCATCGGGATTCCGCACTTTCTCGCCCACTTCCTCCTCGAAATCATAGATGGGAGACGCGACGCGACGAGCGATCGCCATTCTGAAATTATTTGCTTAATTTAAAAAAAAAGTCAGTTCGCGATTGGTTGCAGTTCGAAAACTCTCCCTTTCGAAACACCAGCTGTGACACGATTACTGGAGTTTCTCTTTGATTGACAAGTCAGAGATCAGAGTGACAAAATACCTCTCGAAGAAAGCGTTGAGCGACTCGAGGCGGTAGTTCATGACGCCGTGCACGGAGAGCCGCTGTAAAATTATTATAATAGCACATTTTCCAGAATTTATACGATTAATTTGAAAGAATATTTACATTCTTGCACTCTTCCGCTAGGATCTTCGTATCGGCGACGAACGGGAAGACGGACATCGCGAGCTTCTTGAACTCCTCGAGAGTGTCTAAAATTCAAAAATGAAACTTCAAAAATAAAATCACATGCAAAGTACAAGAGAAGGACTCCGTAATATATTTCGCATGACACATACTACTATTATTCGAAGTCAACGTTGAAACCCTCTTTCATGCAGGTGCAGTCTAAAAATATACCTGGCAGATCGGCGATACAGTACTCATAGATGTAGAGGAGGTCACGGAAGGAATTGTGGCCGATGATTGGCTGCAAATATTGATTGATTTAAAATTAATTGATTGATTCTAAAGATCTCTCACCAGTTTCCTCTCAATGATCGCCATGACGATGTCGCTGACTCCACTCATCTCCGCACACATCTTCTCGAAGAGCCGCTTCTTGACGTCGCGAGCGGGCTCGTTGGAGGGGTAGACCATCAGCTGAAAAACATTCAGATTGAAAAGGAAATCGAAAACAAGACAGTGAAAGGCTGAATAAGATTACAACAGGTGCAAAAATCAAGAGAAGATGAGGAAACGGACAATCTGATCTAGCAGTTCGCATCGAATGCCTGGAGTGCAGTTGTGCAGTTTGTAGAGCAGCGCCGCTCGCTGGAGGTCGTTCAGTTTCTGAATACGATCAGTAAAATCGATAAATCGAAAAATCAATAATAAGCGTATGTGAAGCTCATATTATACCTGCGAGATGGCAATCGGGAGACCGGGGAAGGTGTGCTGAGGAGCACCCTCCGATCCGGTCGAACCTCTCCGAAGCTTGGCTACTTCTGTCCGAATGATACGAGTGAGATGATGGACGAGTGGGGGCATCTGAGCGCCGAAGATCCTGGAAATTAATTATTTTTAATTACTTTAACCAATATTCGTCGGATGTGCTCCACGAGAAGTGAATCTCAGTAAGAGTCACAATGAATTGCGTGATCTTTTAATCTCAGACGTCGCTGGCAATAAATCAGTAGTTTTTCGCTCGCTTCCTAATCGCTTTACCGTCCGAGACGGACTCAAAATAGAGTGCAGTATACTCGAAATCGCACGGAGCCAATTATCGACGGACTACTGTAGCGTCTCAGACGGAAAAGGTCATTCTTATTCCGAGAAGGACTCTGCTAATGGGGTGAAATGGAGATGACGGGAATGTCAGGCAGATGTTTTCTCGAGAAAGTGATGTATTTTCGTCACTACAGTATGAAACTTACTCAATTCCGTTCGGTTGATGGATTCGCTCAAGCACTCGTTGAAGCTCGTCTAGATTCATGTGGGGGATGCCCTCGCGAGTCAACTGAAATGAGAAAGATCAAAGATCACCTTGAACTTTCTAGGGTCGAGATGATTTATTGTGAAAAACGAAGCTGAATCAGCAGATGACGTCTTGCGAAAAAGCAGCGAAGGAAAGCCAACAACACCTTGTTGAAGTTGAATCCGTGTTCGGATAGGAAGGAGAGGGAAGCGATGGAGAAAGAGTAATCTCGTCCCATCGAGATTGATTGGAAGAGATAGAAGGTGAACACATCCACCTTGTACCTGCAATTAGATTTAATTAAAATATTATTTATTTGATCAATATTTGATTTATATGAATGAGCGATTTCGAACTCTCCGTCGTTGATCCATACTTTCAATGAAAATTAAATTGTGTTTACCAACTTCTTCAAAACACCATTCCAATCCCCTATGTGAAACGATCCTGATTGGCTGTCATCCCATTGTTATTGTAACTATCCCTTTCACACTTCACGATTTACGATAACACCTCTCTTCCTTCTCCTCTCTTCCCAGTATATACGAATCGGAGCCACTGATTAGGGGCTACATCTACTCTCGAGGTGCGAAAGTAGGGGTTGGAAGTAGGAAGAGGCGCCACGGTCATTATCCTCTCCTTCTCTTCCTCTCACTCTACTATCCAAACTAGATTTGTGGAATGGCCTTCACCCCTCAGGATCGGCAACGACACAAATGCGAACTTGGAAGACACAAAAGAACGTGTGTCAAAGACAGATCCCAAGGTGGCAGCTGCTACATCTCCAATACTGATAATGCCCGTGGATGAAAAAAGGTTCCATTTCAGTAATGGATTCATACCAGCAGAAGCGCATGCTGTGGAACCGATTATCTAATGGATGCAATATAGTCAGAGAATATTTGACCGCAGATGAAGGAGGATGCAAAAACGGAAGGTAGTAAGAGGAAACGAACCGTTCTCCATCGTCGAGAGCAGTGAAGAAGGCGACTCCGAGTTGAGCGGGAGGGAACCGACGAACGGAGTGCAGCGACTTCTCATATCTGGAATGAGATATTGATCTTTGATCTGCACTTTTACCTCCGCGGTACCTTCAATGTTCCCATAAATCCACTAATCTTCATCTATTTATATTTAAATAAAAGCGATGACCAATTACTCTTCAATCACTCAGTAAGGAAGCATCGTTGTTTCTTCGTTTTCGTGATTAACTCTTCAAATTAACAGTTTTGTGCCCGATTGACCTAACACAACGGGGAAGTGATCACACCCCACTCTCTAGGACTCGTATGCAAATGACCTAGTGTAAGACTCTCCCTCTCCTCTCGCAATCACTTCCTCATCCCCTTCCCCCTCTCCAGCTACTCTTCTTCCCACCACTCAGTCGATCGATCACACCAGATGGTCTATTATCGAGGGAAAAGAGGGACGCTTTTGGGAGAGAGGGAAGGTTCCCGGTCTCCCCTCGACCTGGGCTACCCCCTGGGGTGACCAGGCACCAATCAAGTGGGAAGAATGGTCAGAATGAGTGAGATTTGGATCAGAAGGACTAATTGGGCAGCCAGTGGCCATTTCTTAGGGATTAAAGTCGGGAACCGACGAACCTCTCTTGCGTGGAATCGAAGAGGGAGCATTTCATGTCCACCTCTTCATCCTCGAGACCCAAGAACTCGAGATCAATGGCTGCAAAGATATTTTATCAGTACAATAAGATCAATTCTCAGTGATAAAAGGCTAGAAATTAGCTTCAAAAACGTGATAATGACAAGCAGAATTGATAGGAAAGAAACTCACCCGCAAAGGACGCATTTCTAATTACATTTTCAATGTATCCATGTTTCTCCTTGAAGTTATTGCATGTTATTTCCATGCAAGAGCGGTTCCCTGCAATGCAAAGGTGATGATTGCTGAGTTTGCAGTTCTTTTCAACCGCGAGGAAAAGGCAATCAACAAAGCAACGATTGTCAAAGCGAGGAAAGGCAAATGGAAAAGGCTGATAGGGGTGGTGTGTGTCATAATGACGAAAAGCGTTATGACGAAAATCGTGGAAATGACCGAGTGAAGTAGGGAAAGCCTCGAGAATAGCCTAACACGGCGGCACCCCGCGACTAGCGTACTAACTTATTCACCAACCCGAACTACCGTAGCCACGAGTGAAATTTTAACAATTCCGTGCGGGACCTAAACTTCGCGACTTTTTATTCTTTTAATTAAAATTAAAATGTTTCCCATTATTCATTAATTACAAAATGTTGTTAAAAACATCACCAAGGTAACAAACTCGTTGACAAGCACTTTGTTTCAGTGAAAAATCCTGTTTGGCATGCCCAGGGCCAGGGCCGGGATTTGCCATTCCCAAGGATTGGTTTATTTTATGTTATTATTATTATTAATATTATTATTATTATTATTATTATTATTATTATTATTATTATTATTATTATTATTATTATTATAAATGTCTTGGTGTTTTGAATTCTTTTCGCTGTCAACATAATCAAGTCTTCATCAATACAATCAGTTTCGAACGCTACAATCAAGCATGAAACATTGAGATCGTTTTGAGAGCACTTGAGTTGGGTGATAATGACTGATATTTACAGTAAATGCTCCAGAGCTAAATTAAATCGTAATCGGGGGGATTATAGTGTCTCACACGACAACTTGCTGAGTATCTCCAGAGTGAAATGGGCAAGGAAAAGAGAGTGAGATCTAGGATTCGAACAATAAAGCGACTGCTAAAGGTGTAATCTGAGACCAGGGAAGTGTTTAATGGTATCAATATCCTCGTCCATTCAGTATAGAGTCGAGTAGGGCAGATCCCCTTGGTGCATCATTGAACGACACCATTCTCTTGTGATGAAGGAAGTCGATAGGGCGAAGGACGACCTAAAAAAATCATCGGTTGACTACTTCATCTCTTTACTTCACCTCCTCTAAATACACGAAAAATGAGAGAACCGATAGTGTTTTGCGTTCGATTTTCGCAAGAAGGAGCCGAGAAATTGTCGAGCTGATTCAGAGATTACTCACTCGATTGAAAGATCGCTTGACGGGATTGAGAAACGGGACGACATCTGAAATTGGAAGCATTTCATCGATTGCTTTGAACCATTTGACGTGATTTCACCCAAAAGTAACGACGAAGGGAAGATTTAGCTACAGTAGTCCCTATCTACCGTAATCCACCTACCGTATTCCTCATCGACTCTGCACTCAGCCAGAAGAGCGACGAGAAGGAGGATCGTAAGCAGGAACAGCCTCATCTTTGTCTCGGAAGAGAGAATGGACAGCAGAGAAGACCTCGGATAGGAGAAGGAGGACCTACAATACTCATCCTCCATTCTGTGTGTGCAGACAGCAATATCGTCATGAGAAAAAGAGGAAGCGAAAACTGTACACGGAATAAGAAATCGGGCCAGGGACATCAGATAAACGGAACTATGACAAAAAGTAAAACGATTTTGGGTTTTACTTGATACCGTAAGAAGCAAGAGCAAGAACAACTGAGGCGAAAGAACACGAACTGGTGAAGGAGAACTGTATTCTGTCACGAACGAGTCATATTTGTGTCCTCCAGACAAGTGGAACTAATTCCAAGGCATCACAGTGGTCAATCATCAATCTTTTCATGCGCAGAATCTCTATTTGCAAAGGATATTGCGTCAGAAAACTTTCCCATTCATCTTCAGCTCCCATCTGATAAAAGGTAAGTGTCCTTGATGCAATCAGATAAGCATATGATGGTACGTTCCCTATCCATTTAGACCGGTCTCTCCTCTCATCTCTCCCCTCCTTCTACTCCTATCTCTCTCGATCGGTTCTTACTCTTCGTATGTCCCGAGCATTCTCCTCCCAGCTCGAGTGATGGTCACTATCAATTGGGGAGAACGGTACCCTACCCAATTCCCGACCCTCTTCCTCCTCCTCTCGAATGACCGTGACCTTAGTTGTCATTTATCCTCCATTCTCTTTATGGATCCGCGTCCCTCTCACTCATTCATTCATTCCAATCGAGACTCTACCCCCATTTACTGTTCGCTCCTTCTTTTCTCTGCTCGCCGCTCTTTCCTGCGAAACTAGTTATCCTCCCCCATCCCCTCTTTGCCCCCTCTATGGTCACAACTCTCGGGTACCACTTGTCAGCAGCTCAGGGCCAATTCTACTCTCGAATTTCCGCCGTCGCGGTCCTAATTGCTCTTACCGCCTCTAAAATGTCTTGTTTGTTCTCAGAATGGTCGAATTTCAGATGATTGACTGGGTGATCGATTGGTTCTGGTACCTCATCTATGCCTACATCACGGTCCGGCTGACCAAGGCCTCGTGGATTCTGATCAAGAGTGTGCATATCCATCTAATCGCTAAGCCAGTGGATATCTCGGATCTGCTGGACAGTTGGGCAGGTTTGTTTTCTAGTTATGAAACCGGAGATGAAACGATTGCGCGTGTTCCAGTGGTTTTCGTTCCGATCAAAGCACGATCATGACGAAAGCGAAACGAAAGCTTGATCTCGGATGAAAATACAAGATATTCAGTGGTAACCGGAGGTACGGACGGCATCGGAAAGGCGTACACTTTCGAGCTTGCGAGGGCAAGAGGAATCAGAAAGTTCTTCCTCATCGGAAGAAACATCAACAAACTCGAGACAATCAAGAAGGAACTGGGTAAGAGATCTAAGATTGTTCTGGAACCAAGCCATGCAAGTAGGGATTCTCACGAGATCTACAGAATGTATGAAGCCAGTCGGCAGTAATGGCATTTGCATCTAAAGGGTCTCTCCCGGGTAGTGTTTCTCCTCAGATGGACAGATTATCCTCCCCTTTCTCTCTCGGGCTTCAACAGCAGTCTCAGACTCCCCTCCTCATCTAATTCCATTGCTTCCATTCTGAGCAGAGCCAATTAGAGTATATGTCTAGTATTCAACCCGAAGATGATAGCCTCCCTCACTGAGAAGTCGGGAAATGATGTGTACTTCCCGGAAAGAGGAGAAGCATGGTCAGCAAGGTCTATTTTCAGTGGAGAAGTACGAGGCCGAAGTGAAATTGGCAGTGTTTGATTTCGAAAACGACGATTTCGACAAGCTCCCGGCTGATCTCAAGAGCCTCGACGTTGGAATTCTCCGTAAGTGAGGAGATAATGGAAGTGCAAGGGTCGACCTTCGAAAGAGCAGTCACCTATGCTACTCCTTTAGGGTGCAATGTACGAGATCTCTCGAGTTATCGAGGTCTCTCGCTTTGTTTGACGAGAAAAAGAACATGAGAAGTGGTGAAAGTCCGAGCATTTCCTATTAGGTCAACTCTGTGATGGGAAAGCGCGCATGTGGAAGAGAGATGAGATAAGGAACAGAGTTGTACATTGAGCAGAGAGCAATTGGGAGAAAGCCACTTAGGCACGATGAGTTTGGCGAAGGTGTGAACTTATGGCGGAAAGAGCACGCAGAGGAAGTGAAAAGGTTAATGCACATCTCGCCTTCTATACTAGTGAATGGAATACGCCAGAACCATAACAAGATATTGTACGGAGCAATTTGTATCACAAGGAAAGTCACGAAAACAGCCCTACAATTAGTTCAAGTGCACACAAGTAAGGATAATTCCAGTGAACTGTGCTGGAATCGCACCTGCTGCCGTAGGCAACATGGTGGAACTCCCGGAAGGACTGGCCTCGAAGATCCTCCGTGTCAACCTCATGTCAAACATCAAGGTACGCTCAAATGCCACAAACGTGGGAATAATAACACTGGGTGTCTCGTGTCTTTGATGGCTTCAATTAATTGGTTCGGAAGGAAAGAAGGAGACCAATTGGTTGTGGAAATGACAGGAATTTGAGTCGAGACTTGAAAACACGATGTCCGGCATGTCGAAAGCATGGAAATGAGTCAGTTGTTTAGATGCTCGAGACGGTACTTCCGGGAATGGTGAAGAGAGACAGAGGAATCATCGTGAACGTTGCCTCCATGACGGTAAGGAATACGGTAGGAAGGAAGAACCATGGTCAAAGATGGACAGAGAAGCAAATGGAAAGCATAGGAAATCAAATCACGATTGGCTAGCACTTCTAGGAACCGAAAATTGAAGACATAATCAACCAGAAGCCGGACATCCCTCCAAGATAGAGTAGGTCCAGTGATGTCCTACATTGGTCGTTGACCGATCATCTTGGAATGGGGCTTCCATTCCATCTGAGTCTCCAACCCCGCCCATTCAGTCTAATAAGACGCCCTAGAAGAAGCAATGAGAATGTTATAATTGAGAGAGCGGAAATAATGAAGTGGGGGGAAATCGCCACTGGCCAATTGCTGTTTACCACATTGAGATTGTGAGAGGAGATGGTAGTCTTTGGTCTCAGCAATTAAAGCACGTGCGGAGGCGCTGTTTATCCACCGTTCTTGTGATATTTCAAGCACCATCCGTAAGCTTAGATAGTAGCGAATAGATACGAATGACGTCCTAGACGAGACGTAAGGAAGTTTCGATTCGAGGAATTGGGATGAAATTGAACGATGAGGTCACAAAGATCGTGAACATATTGGTGCGGATGTACTGGGGTAGATCATTTCCAAAGGAGGACGTCTGCTTGTTCAAAATCACCTAGAGAGATGACCATCGCGATTAGAATACAAGAAGAAGCTAATTCGATTCAGGGATGGCGTCCTCTTCCCTACCTATCCACCTATCCGTGCTCCAAAGCTGCCATCTCATTCTACTCCGAGGGAATTGCCGATGAATTCGCAAACTCGAATGTCAAGATTCAGGTATGACTCAAATTGTTCTCAGAAATGTGCAGAAAGTACAATATAGGTTTGATTAAATATAGTAAAGTCCATGAAACCGTGCACTTTCTTGGGAATTATGGACACAAACTACTATTCAACGCACAAAATTGCACAGTGAAGTTCTGAAGGATCGCTGAAACATCCTGGGAATGTAAGGGAATAGATGATGACGAGTGGACGAGAATAACTATACTATACCTCTCGAAGATCTCTCGAACCACTGCGCTTGATGAGATTAGAGGACGGAAGAGATAAAGGTGAAGGTGGATTAGAGCGCCATTACTACGTGATACTCAGGAGATGTAGTGAGAAACGTGGGCGATCGGGAAACAACAACCTTGCATAGTAGTATCTAGGGAATAAAGTGGAGACGGTCATTGATAGGGATGAGTCAGCTATCTGCCGTCTACGGAGAATGCACCAAAGCTCATTTTAGACGGTTCATAACAACAACTTACCTGCACTTGAACGTAATGATGAGTAAGCATATGAAATCTCTAATGAGAACTTAGAGAACGCTCTATTTAGTTTGCTCGCAACATTTGAAAAGTATACTTCGAAATTCTGCGCAGAGGGTGTGTGAATGCGGAAGTTGACGCTGTTCACAAAGAGAACTCCCATCGTGAATTCTCGTTATGAAATTATCCCCCACCAAACAATTTCGAAAATGATTGATGGTGGCTTTTGAAATTATGGCTTAAGTATTGTGCGATGTATGGATAACATTGTGATCACTACAATGTTCAACAACGATTACACACTGGCAACCAGTAATATGCAGACGATATCAGATAAATAATATGAGACTACAACGGTTTCTAGCCATGACAATCCACAATGTTGTTCACGCAATATAATTTGCATTCCTTGCAAGCAAACTAATTATTTTTACTGCAAAATGCAGCTAAAAATATGCGAAGTCAGGCTCCAAATATAGAATACGCATGACATCACTCAATTGAATCTGAATGTATATATTTCAGTGTCTCATTCCCATGCTCGTCGCAACTAAAGTCGCCTCGTACGATGCTGCAGAGGCCAACGACATCTTTGTCGTCTCTACGGACAACTTTGCCCGTCAGGCAGTCCATCTTATGGGTGCGACCAATCTGGCGACCGGATGCTGGCAGCATGATCTACAGGTACATTTCATACTAAAATAATCATTTTTTTCCTTATCTTATTGCAAAAAAAAAACAAAAAAACGCGTTTAAGCTAACCCACAATTGGTGTGCCTAACTAACACATCTCTGTCCATCTCCCGAGTATTTGCCTACCTCACTCCTCTTTCTTTGTGAGAATTAGGGTATTAGTTGACTGGGAATGTCCTAAAAGGACATCCTAGATGGGAGTGAACGACAAATTTCGCACAGAATAATTGAGAAGATCGATGTCTAGTCCGTTCTCAGACATTCCAGTTGGCATTCACATGCATTCCCCTCATTAACTCCCTTGCGTGCACATTAACTAATGAGAACTGTTTTTCTTCGACTCTTTTTCGATGTTCGACCATCCATAAAGTGTAAGTGAGTGCAAGTGCAGATTCGTAACTAGGAAGATAAAGAGAGGAGGAGAGATTTCATGATCCCATCCCACGATCTCTTCTCTTTACTGTTTGCGCAATCACGCGGCGCTCCCTCTGAATCTGATAATCCATCGGCCCTTTCGTCCTTGGAGTCGCCACTAATTTATCTCCCCCTTCCCATCTTCTTCTTTCCTCCTCTCTTCTTCTTCTTCCTTTCCCCTCTCCCCTGTCCATCTATTCAAACATGCCCTCTCGGCTGTTATAGTAACGTCCATTTGGCCCTGTCCTTTCATGTATTGTTCCCCTACCTCTTCCCTCCCATTCTTCTCCCCTCCTCTCACCACCCACCACCATTCCCCGAGTGAGAACTGTCTACCACTCACTCCGAGAAGAATTGACCCGTGAATATATGCGGAGAGTGTTTCACCCTTCACTGTCGATATTTGTACACACTCCCATAGTTCGCTCTTCGTTCCCTGTTCACATCATCTATTCATCGACCAAATATCACCATTGATAACGCTTCCCTTTCCACCTCCTCTTCCCTAATCCACCTTCTCCCCTCGCAATTCTATGCCACGTCGACACTACTTTCCCCCTCTCCCTCTTCTCCCCCGTTGCGTTGCTATTGAGTTTCAACTAGCGATGCTATTGTGTGGATCAACCCTCAAACTTTGGCTATATTGCATTTTACAGCGCCGTTTCCATGTCATTTTACGGTGTTACCTTGAGTAATTCTTCCCCAATTACAGATCGCTTTCGCCTCGCTCGTCTCTCCTTGGCTGTTCAAGAAGGTTTGCTTTTTACAACATTTTCGAAAAACCGTTCCGTGACGGAGAAGGAACGCGTACATATTACACCATTCCCAAAATTGTATTATTTGAATTGAAAGAGACTAGGAACACGGCCATATTGCACACAATTTCGAAAGTGTTCCGCGAACTTTGGCAGTGACTGTGAACAACATCTCGAACACAGAACTAACGCAAACACTCATCGTTCCCTACCTGATCTACGGTTCCTAGGGGAACTTTCGCAGTTGGAAATAAAAAAACCCAAATCTTCAAATAATTAGTGGATTTTTCTATTTGTTTTATTAGTAAATTAGTATTTTTATTAGTATTTTCAATGTTCATATAAGCGAGTTCCAATCGTTTACTATTAACCTGAATATTGATCTTAGTTTATTTAGCACTTTTTAATTCAATGAATTAATTAACTAATTGGCAGGTCTTCGTGCCTCTAGTCATGCTGGGAGTGCACAAGCAGCGAGTGGCCGACTACGCCTCCAAGCACGCGTAGACGACCAGGCAAGGTATCGCATTATGTTTCCATTTAGTTTACTTTTTCTAGATTCTTCTCTCTTCTCCCGTTTCGAAAAAAATCGGAAAAAATGTACTAGTGATGATTGACACAGAACAGTTCATCAAAAACTGAAACTGCTTCCTCTTGACCAAACATATTCTTTCTATGAATCTCTCTTACCTTCTTTCACATCCAGTTTTTTCGTAGTTTTTCGTAGATTTAGTCCTTGTTTTAGGAGAATCACCATAGCAGCTCGAAGTAGTGCTGGAACAATTGACTCTGTACTATTTTCTTGCTAACTGAACTCGTTACAGGGCTTCCATCTGCCTCCGCGATCGCTCTTCTCCAAACTTGTCGTCATTCCTCCACTGCACCATCAACAAACCACCCCACGGATATCCCACCATCCCATTTCGTATTATTCCCCCTCCAAGCGTATTCCCTCAAGTGCCTTTTCTCCATTCTCTCCTCCGCGCATCCTTTCGGTGCCGGACACGTTACACAAGCAGCATATTCTGTGATATTGGTATCGATTGATCCGCTTTGAACGGCAATGTTAGTGAGACCCTCGTTGACACGACCAACTGGTTGCACAATCACTTCCTTTCTAATGACTACTCTCTTCATCCGTACTCTCCTGGTCAGACAGAGCGAGAGAGTATGGGAAATGGAGAGAGTACTTAAGAAAGGAAAGTGATAGCTGCGACCAGTTCGATCCCTGGTTCCATGACTGCCTCGGCAATCGTTCACCGCCCCCTTTTTCTTTGTTCTTTAGTTTCCTATTATTCAGAGTTACTATTCGATAAATTGTGTGTTATGATAAGCCCATTCTTGAGATGATTAGATGTTCTGTGATCTTTGGCTAGCTACAGATGTGAGATCATTTATTATTCTACACAGATCTCTAGTTGCCACGAGAGACGCGAGAGGACTTGGCTCCCTTTGCGTAGGCAGGGCCTGCTGCTGGTTGCTGTTGGTAGGATTGCGTAGAGGGAGTGGGGATGGGCGCCTCGGTGGGAGCGTAGGTGGAGGGGGAGACCTGACATCATCACAGACTTGATTATCCGTTTGTAGGTTCTTGCATTTAGAATAATGTCAATCTTAGAAAACACTATCGAATGATGTGGACAGTTTCTAAAGGAATTCGTCTGAATTCAGTGAACCATACCTGTTTCTGGGTCGGCTCAGGAGCAGGAGCTGCAGTGGTCGGGGCAGTAACCACAGGAGTCGGAGCTGGTCCTCCCGAGTAGTTTCCTCCTCCAGCCGATCCTCTCTTCGGGCAGGGACAGTACGATCCATCATCACCCGGTCCTCCATCGGTTCCGGCATTTCCAGGCATTCCCATGAATCCGGGACTGCCTCCATTGCCCGGTTCTCCCATGCCTCCCATCGATCCCATCGAGCCCATGTTTCCATCCTGACCCATGTACCCGGGCATGCCGGGCGGTCCGCGCTCTCCCGGGCCTCCCTTCTCTCCGGGCATACCTAGAACGAACAGCACCGTTTTCGTATTCAGAGACAGAATTTCCTCAAAAATCTACTAGGAAGAGATGAATCAATCAAATATGGGGAATAACGTAGTTGGAGAAGATGAGGTAAACGTACCCTTGGTGCCCTTGACACCCTCCATTCCCTTGGGTCCGGGTCCTCCAGGCGTGCCCATGGCACCGGGCATGCCGTGATCTCCCGGCATTCCCATCATGCCGCCCATGCCAGGGTTTCCGGGCTTTCCAGGGGATCCTTCCTCTCCCTGAGAACATTTAAGATTCAAATCTGCATATCGCATCATACTTGTATCTCATAGCTACATAATTTGTTAGAATTCAATCCACACTGAATATTATGAGTATGTAGGAGTAGTTTGGAAAGAGTATAAGAGATATAAGAGTTCCGTACCATTCGTCCGGGAGGTCCCATCGGCCCTGGGTATCCCATGGTTCCGGGAGGACCGGGTGGGCAGGATCTGCATCCTCCCTTAGGCTTAGCCTCAGCTGGAGGAGTGATGCCGATGGTGCCGGGTTCTCCCTGGGTGCCCGGCTGACCGGGCTGTCCATCCTGTCCGGGGTGTCCGGGCATGCCGGGAGGACCGGCCGGGCACGGAGTGCCACCCTCGCAGTCTGAATTAATCCATTGAATGATGCAAATCAGGAATAATTGTATGTTTCTTTTTTCAAATTAGAAATATTGGAAGAGAAAAAGACTAACTGCATTCGGGAGATGCCTGTCTTGCGGTTCTCACGGGTGTCGATCTTCCTCCTCTCAACTCCATTAGATCATCTCGAGCCTTTCTCTCGATCACGAGAAACTCCTCCGAGAGGCTCTGCAATTCCAGAATTGCTTTTTTATCCCTTTTTATATAAGTTGCGCTGAATTACCAGAATAACGAGCAAATGATGAAAGTTACCGTACCTTGGAGTAAGTATGGATATCGGTGATCTGCTTTCCGATATGGGGCAGGATGGTCATGCATGCAACCAGAGTGAAGACTGATGCAGTGATGGAAAGAGCTCCCACTAGACGACCGACGTCTTCCTTCATTGTGCACCGAATGAGTTTCCCTCGACTCGACCCTCCCTTTATACCCGACCGCTCTAAACCATGTGGTCTGAATCTCTGTACAGCTCATTATCTGTATAAGGTAAGAAAGAACGAGTGAACACCGTAAATGCAGAGAGTCAGTCAAGTGTTCGCCGATTCTGAACGTGTTCCTAGTGGTGATGATAGTGCGACGGAAAGCGAAAACAGTGAGAGAAGGAAAGTCAGTGAAAGGTAATGGATTAAGTGAGCGAGTAACCCCGCAAGGGTTTTGGAACTAGTACCCCGCGTCTCAGTTGCGGAGTATTGCAGTCCCTTGCGGAGTATTGCAGTCCCAGTATTGAAACTGCTAATAACAATACGTTGCATAGAGGGATGAATAGATTGAATCGAGAGTGGAAATGATAGTCTTCCTAGTGCATTCAAAGGGAATTCAACATGTTACTTCTGCGGGTTTGTTGCATTTTTCCTACAGAGAGGCTCCAACCTCCACAGGTTTCATTGTTATCCTGGATGATCTTGTTGATATCTGGAGAAGCGCTTCTAGAAAGAACCTGCACTGGTCATAAGTGTTACGAAGTAGTGGAGAAAGCATCTGAGAGGTCAGTTTTAAGGCTGTTTCGAATCTGCAGAGTCATTTTAAAGCAGTTGCGACAACTGCCGACTTCGTCAACTCTTTCTCAAAGACGGTCGTTCCCCACGTTATTTGCTTTCGCAAGGAACACTCAGTGAGACCGCCCTTTCACCATTCAAATTCACACCTGATAGCGGCACTGCTAGAGGTTGTTATGCATATATGTGTTCACTCCTGATTTTCTTCTCGCTCCTTATCAATAATCAGAGATCACTAGGTAAAGATGACGAGTTCGAAAGGAATGAAGTGAACGATGCAGCAAATAGAGCGATTATTGGAGCGCTTTTCGCATCTCAAACAGTGACGAAATCCTTCAATGTACTCTACTCCACGAACAGTCCAGGAGAAGTTGATCGTTATTTCTCCCAGAATTCCCAGGTTTAGGTGTTGTATAATAATCGCATTCTAAACATTTTAGTTCAACGCTACTTCATTGATCTCTGATCTAACTTCACTGGAAATCTCGAGAAAGTGGATGCGAATCGGGAACAATGGAGTGAACTATATTCATGATCCAAATGGACAGTATTTGGACGTTCTTCAATCTAACGGTATGGAATATCAGGTCTTGAAGAAGAGCATGAATCTTAGGCGAATTATTCGATACATACATCATCGACCGTTGTGATTACTGGAAGGGAAAGCGAATCTTCCCAGCAGAATCGGTGTTCGGTGGCCAGCTACAGTACTTTACCAGCCTTCTGAAACCGAATGGTACGTGATTTTGATATTATTATGTCGGTACCATGAATGGACATGAACTGATCATCGAAAATTCGAAATTTCTCTTGAATCTTATCACTTTATGACCCTTTCTTGTTGCGATTCGCGCTGAGTCGCGATCCTCGTCTCCAGTTCCGTCGCACTTTCCTCGGCACTCCTCGTATCAATGATTCAGTCGCGATTCCTCATCGCAATGAGTAGGACAGGATAGAATACTGAGTAAGAGGAGAACAGTGTTCTCTCATACAGTGAGTAAGACAGAGATTGTAAGGAATGCACGCTAGTGACCAGCACGAATAACCAATCAGAACTAGCCTAGACAAACAATGTTATGAGCACATTCTCATTGCTCACTTGGCCTGTCAATGGTTGAGAACTGTGGGAAAATATGAAGTGCTGTCTGCCCCTAGATGAGCCCCATATTACAGTAATCCGGGGTTGGAGAAATCAAGAAACGAGAACTTTTGATCAGAAGAGGCACAGAAAGAGAGATCACTCCTCGATCATTACTAATTCCTCCCTGCAGGTGTGCTCATCCTCCGTCTCTCTTCCGGCACGTCATCGGCAGAAATGGCGAGTGGAATCAGTCATCGAGACCTTTCCTTTCTTCTATCTTCCTGTTTTCTTTCTGTATGACACGCTAGTGCGCACGGAAAGGAAAGAGAGACGGATAATTTTGGAATGCTCTCTTCGACATTTCCTTTCTTCTCTTTCTATCCGATGCATTCAGGCAGAAATGGCGATGGGCGAGATGTTCTCCACCTGTTACAAATATCCAGAGGAAGTGAGGAGAAGAGGAGAGATGCAGGTGAGGGAATGACGATTATCCCGACTATTAGAAAGAAGAAAGGATAGTGAAAGTAACTGGCAACCACGCGTAAAAGGATGTTATCGTCCAGATTTAATCTCCGGGATGAGTGAAAGTAGAGTAACTGGGGTGGAAACTATGCGGAATGCGAGAAACTGTGCATAGATGCATATCCGACTTTCTATTTCAGCTTCTCATCTGCTCCCTCCTTCCCTCTCCTTCTCCATGGGAAAATCTTCGTAGATCGCTCCAATGGAAGGAAGACGCGTTGAATCTGCCGCGATTCCACAAGGCTTGATTATTCTGTTCCTTCTTGTCTCAACGTCCTTATATCGTACACCGTGGAGAGAGCCTGTTCTCCTTCTGGCATCGTCTGTTCATAAATATCTCCGGATAAACGAATGAGCAACTGTCACTGTTCTGTTCCAATCCATCATCCCTCGAGTCTCCCTCCCTCTCTCTCCATCCATCCACCCATATTAGTCTATCGCCACTCCCGTCTCATTCTCGAGGTTTCCTTCTTCCCCTCCTGCTCTCTCCGATCTGCACACTATCTCACACTCCTAATCTCTCTGGACTCTCTCCACTTCCCCTTATCTCTCGTCCCTCTGCACTCTCACTTCCTCCCTCTATCAAACTGCGCGATCTTTTCTCCATCTTAGCCCTTCCTCTTCTCTTCTTCAGGCGATCCCTTTACTTTATTGCAAAAACTCGACCCCGCGACCTTTTTATTTGCGAGAAACGAAGGCGATTTCTCTTTGAAAACGGTCCATAATCCGCCCATTCAGTAGTTTTTGTATGACCTTGCTCGACCCCGTATACTTTACACACCCTCGACGGCCATTCAAACTACCCAGTCTATCTCAAACCATTGTGTCTTCTCCCCATCTCTCTCTCTATGCAGCCCCTCATTAGCACAACGACACACTCGGCAATTATCCATCCACTAAAACCATCACCACCGTTCGGTATCCCCCATTTCTATTCACTTTCTTCCCCGTATCTATCTCTTTTCGAGTAATTGTCCGCATCTCATTTATGCATACTGTCTTTCTCTGTCTGATCGGTAATAGAGCCTGTCCAACGGAGAAGGAAACCCATTCATCTCTCTCGGTTTTTTTCCCAACCACCCAGTACCATCTGGCGGCTTCATTTCAGATCATCAAAGGAGAGGGGGAATTGAGAGTCCTTTGACCTCTGCCGATGATAGATTACACACTGTGCGCAGTCCTTTTCATCTTCCGATCGGTCTTTCATTCAGTCTTCCTCGACTAATGCGAACTCTCGTCTTTTCTCTGATGCCTGTTGCCCGCCTTGGCGTGGCTATGTGGAGTGTTTTTTTTGTTTTTTCGAGGCCTTTGTTCATTTTTCCTTTCGTTTTAGAAATCTTTCATTTTTCACTCTGCTCACTCTCGTTCTCGATGACAGGTCACGTGGAAGTGTAAGAGTCAGACTCCCATCTCTGTTTGTCTTTCCTAGTTGTGATAGGTCATCCGAGACAGTCACTCTCTGATTCAGATCGAAAAAAGTAGGAGAAAGTAGAAGTGTCAGGTACTTTCCCGTCACTTGTTGTCACTCTCCCGATCTAATCTCATTTGAATGTCCACTCCCACTCGCGAGGTTTGCATTGGCACAGCGATGATAAAAACGAAGCGACTGAAATGGCTCTGGGCCCTCTCGAATCTCCCCTCTCTCTCTTCACTTCTCTAGCCTGTGGCGTCCTTCACTCCGCTTGCTTATCACCTTCCCTTCCTCTCTCTTCCCTCTCTCGAATCACTGTTAACTCTCCCCGAAGCGAGTCGCTCCGCGTCCTTTTCTCACTCCAAGTTAGTCACAATCACAAACGCGTCTCTAAGCCCCTTCTCGTTGATCCAAACCCCTGAGATCCGATCGATTCGTTGTTGTCGCCTCTGAATCCGTTCGTGATTTCCTCATATTACTCATCTCCAGGTGATCGGTGTCTTTCACAACGATGAACTCGCCTCGGTCGACGAGAACGAGCGAGAATGAACGGGATTCTATGGGGTGAGTGATCCTTAGCAACCCAAATGAAGAAGCTTGAATGCTTCTCAAATCATGTTTTCTAAAGAAGTTGGTTGATTCTATATAGAGGAATCTAGAGATGACGAAATATAGTGACTTAGTGTTTTGAAGCGCTTCAACCCTTTTTGATCCCATTCCGCGATCAAATCCCCTCACCTCTGGCGCATCGCAGTCTGCGAGTGGCGCTGTGCACTCGTGTTGAGTGTTATCTGCGAGAAAGGCGACTCTCTCTCTCTCTCTATTCTCATCCCATGAGTCGCCTCGAGCGTGAAACGATACGAAAACGTGACGTCACTCAAGTAGCACACGCTGTTTCCATGGTAGTTAGTCAAATTTCTTGGAACTATAGTACATGTGTATGGTTTCAGATCACCCCGATCCCATTCCGACTTCGTGCTACCGTCCTCGTCCACTTCCGAACTCGCCTCGACCTACCTCCCTCCACCTCCTCCTCCCCGAAAGAGAGTCCTCGCAACTACTCCGCTTCCGACTACTTCGAGAGCTGTTAGTTTATTATCTCGGCTCAACAATTTAGGGAAATGTGAATCAAAAATGGTCGTGCACTATCCATTTGAAACTGTATCGACTTATTGCATTCCTATTCGATATCATTTAGAATTTCCAAAAGCACAAAATGCTCTAGGCAAGCTGTTCGGTGCCTAAAGCGTATGTTAGGTGCAAGGTCAGAAAATGTCTCATCTCCGTTCGGCTGGATGAGCTGTCTCTCAACTGTCAGTATCCATTAGTCGACCTGTCATCTCCTGTCCCGTTCAAAGTGTTCACTCAATTGCAGAAACGGGCGATCTTCGCGAGAGATACTGAGGCCTCCGGGGAGGAAGAGAATGTGGAGAGGGTCGAGGAAGAACAGAGGTGAGCATGGGGTGAACAGCATTAAACTAGTGTCAAAAGATACTTTTACCGAAAGCTGATGAGTAAGAAGGGAAGTAGGAGCAGGCCAGTGATCAGAGGTGGATGAAGTCTAATTGATATCGCTTCAGCCAGACTCCATCTCTTCCCACCGGTCGCCAGTACTATCGTCGCAATGCAAAGGATGTAGCTGCTGAATTACTCGCCAAACTTCATAAATCACCAAAGAAGCATTGAAAGAGTTACCATCCCTTTACTTTACATTAAAATTACTAATTTTACACCTATAAGCACCGATTTCCATTAACCCTTTGACTTTTGCTTAGCATTTTAGTATTTATGGAGTTTTGCACTTCATCATTCCCCTTGTAAAGCATAACACTCTGAGAGTATCCCCGAGCTGAATCAGATTATGTCAGATTATTCAGTCATTTGTGCCTGTTCTTGCTTTATCTGCCGATATCGGGCCAATGTCGTTGCATCTCAGATTGGTCATTGTATTTTTAAATGAATTGTTCGCTTACTTTCCTGATATCTTTGTGTTATTTTGCCTGTTTCGCCTGAGGCAACGCGGATACAGGGCATCAAGTACAATTTGCAGTTTCCGCTGATTTTTCACTCCGCTCTCTGTCATCGCCCAGTCTGAAGCGTTATCTTTTTGAAACAAAGTGAAGAGACTTACAATGACAAGTTCACTTGCATTTTGCTGATTCCCCCATCGTCTTACGAGAGAACAGCCGAGAGCTAACGTTCATAAGGGACGAATATCCGTCATATGATTGTTCTTATCTAAGTTTGAGGAAATTTGAAAAGAACAGTAACCGAAAGGAAAAATGTCGTTCTTAGTCACAAATCAGAGTCAGCAAAAGAAAATAGACGAAAGGGGAGTCGAACCAAGGGCCTTCGTCAATGAAGGCATACGCTTTAACCACTATACTACGGCGGATGATTATGGCTTCCTCTGGTCTCTCACTGTAACGGTTTGCCTTCTCTTGATTCTCTAATCTTTCCGACTCTCTACTCCCACCTTCCAAAACTACCAAGGAGAAGCTTGTGTTTATTGATCTCACTCACTAAAATGCATCAATTTTTTGGACATTCTCGCATTCGAATGTAGTATCATTCGAATATATATTTTATTTTCAAGATGATCAATAATGTAAAGGAAGAAATGAATGAAGGGGAGAAGATTTGATAATCCTCTTGTTTGTCAGACAGAGGAAGAGTCGAGGAGAGGAGCGTTATCTTTCAATTAGGCAGATTTCCGGCCTTGGCCTACCTCCAATTTCCGTTCGGGAGCTACCAAGCGCGCACTTCCTTCAAAACTTGGCTTGCTTATCGTTCGTTCATCTTCCCCTTTTCTCTCCTTTTCGTATCATTCACTAGATGTAGCCCAGGAGATCTGTCTCTCCTACTTTTCAATGATATTTCGTCTCTCGGGCTTTCAAAATCATACGGATAATGTAGAGAGGATAACTCCTTAAAGTTGAAAGTACCGTTGACAAAAGTCAATCAAACATGGAAATTTTTATTCGTTACACTCGGGAAAGGTGAAATACTCTCAGAGATAGAAGATGTGAATAGAGAGAGATCACAGATCGATCACATGCATCGAAGACCGAAAGAGATCATAGGCAGGAAGAGAGAGGAAGAAAGAGAAGAGATCCGAGAAGCGAAATTGATCGTGGAACACGGGTGGAGGAAAATTATTAGATCTCGGTGTATCCCGGGGCGGACTGGGAGAACTGCGGTCTCGGGGCTCCACGGGTCTTTTGGAGGAGCGGAGAGGTCGGACTATGACCGACGGAAGGCGTGTGCAGGGTTGGACGAGTACTGCGACCTCTCTGAATTACAAAATAAAATAATCACTCAAACTCTCGTCTGCATCGGAGAAACCTTAGACTTCATGCAGTAAATATCGTCTAATAGAGAAGAGGGGAGTTGAAGTTACATTAGAGCGCTTCTTAGAGATAAAACGTACCTTAGCCTGTCTCAGAACGGACGTGGAAGAACGACGATTGACTGGCTGTAGCTCAACATCATCGGGGATATCGTCCCTCTTCTGATTAATAACCAATTACTCAATTCGGAATCTATTTCTCATCGCTTTCGTCTCGCTTCACTAGTGCAAATATATATTGAGTAACCAACCTCGGTCAGGCACTGATACAGCTTGACCAGTTTCGGACTGATTACAACGAGGAAGAGGAGGAACAGCTTGAATGCAAATAACCAGAGCATCTCAGGCGTATGTTCTTTAGGACGAGTGATCGAGTTCTAGAACGAATGTACTCAATCGCATGGAGACTATCAAAGAGCAACAACTCGATAACCTAATCACACCAGGAATGAAACGCTAAATTTGCACTCACCGACGACATTCCTTCAGGCCGATTACACCCAGCAGGGATGACTGAATGGGAGGAGAGATATGGATTCCTTCGCTGGGAGGAAGAGGGCGAAATTGATAGGAAACGAAGGGCAGCAAAAAAATGTGAGCATTTCGTTTTCTTCAATAGGGATGAATACTTGAAGTGGTAATAGACCGATTGCGATGAATCCGGAAACAATCGGTACGTGTGCCGCACTAGATACACGTACCGTACCTGAAGTTGTAATTAGTGGTAAGGGCACTTGAGAAGGTAGAAGATTTAAATCGTAAGAAGAGACCAACGGAAGTTATCTTTATCAACGATTCTCGGAAAAGAGACGAAGAGACGGAAAACGATAGGACTTTATCAAATATGCGTGAACTCTGACTGGTATTACAAACGAGAAAGTATGGAATAGGTATAGGTGCGGGTGTGATTTGGAAGGAACATGTCAGGGAGGAAGGAATTTATGGGCATTTTCCTCATTAGGTTCGATATACCAGCAAGGTTATGGACACTCGAATGGAGCTTAATACGGATGGAAGCCAGGCTTTTCGGATTTTGAAATCGGAAATTGATTTGAATTTACCACTGGAGATTGAAAGATGAAATCACTAGACCACTGTGCACAATTACAGGAAATTTCTACCGATGATTTCTCCTCCGATCAGGGTGTAGTGGGATCTGGCTCGGTATTCTGGTGCTCTCAATTTTACATATATACTTCAGAATAGTTCAGTTTTGAATAGTAGAAGGCTGGAAATAAATGTGCTATTGAGAGAACAGTAGGGCTGCTCCATTGATCTATCGACGGAAGGCAGTGAAGGCTCTTACGTTGAATCTTCCGATTTCTCTCTCAGGGGCGACAATTGCATTCGCTGCCCCTTGAGCGAATGCTGAGAAGTTGATGAAAGTGAAGGAGGAATAGGCATCTGAATGGAATGGAATTATTTTCCTGGTAGTTTTATCACGTAAAATCACTCGATTTCTACCACTTACCTACTATAACTCATACAGTAGCAGAAAAGAGTCCAAACAGTCGTAATAATCATCCTTACCGATGGAAGTCGCAATTCCACGACAGCAGTTCGTCTCAACCATTTCATCATCATTTCATAAGAGGAGATCCGGAATCTCGACGACCTCTGAGTGAAGGAGAGATTACTGACAGGTTGCACTATCACAACTCAAAATCGACTTGTTCTCAAATCAAAAAAATAATAACTCAGGCATGGGAGTAGTAATTGAGAGACCCTCATCGATTTAAGTGATCAGTCATCAGACTACCGTATCTCAGATAGATCAGAACGATATCGAACAACCACTCATACCTGAAGCCATTCGGACTCGAACTTGATAACCATTAGGAGAAGAGGGAAAAGAGGGAGACGAAGTGACCGGGATCATAGTTGAGTAGTTGAGAGAGTAAATGCAATGCGATTTGTGATGGGAGGGGCTCGGTGAGTGTTGCCCGGGGATACAGGACAGTCGACATCACTTCGATTGACGTAATGGATGCTATCATCTGCTCTCTTCCCTACATCCTTTTCCATAGTGTTCCTCAGCCGTTTATGTAGAAATGCATACATGGCAAGTGTACTAGTCAAAAATATTTTGAAGAATTGTTACTTGATACTATAAAAAAAATTTGAATTGCTGAACTCAACTTTAAAAAATGCACACCATATGCCAACCAATGCAAGTATTCAGCTAATCTATTCCTCGGCTCTCTGACAAAGGTTTTTGAAGTTTCAGGGGTAACATGACCAGTGAAAGTGCTGTTCCGTTTCAGAAGATGATATTTTCTATATGGAGAATTTGTCAAGACACTTTTGATCGGGCTCTATAATCTTGTCTCTTGTCCATCTTTCTCCCACCTTATCTCCCGTCTTAAAAAACCCGATAATTGGAAGTCCTTCTGAGAAAGGGAGATCGTCTAATTACTCCCTTTCTTCCCCCCCCCCGTCTCTCTCCCCTCAATCAATCGATCAGAGCTGGGAGTGGACCCCTTGCTGCCAGCCTGTGGCAGAAGATACACTGCTCTGCACAGGTGGAACTCAGCGGACGAGGGAGAGAAAGGGGAAGAACCGCGACGCGTGGCTCCGCGCAACGCGGTCTTTCTCGTCACTCTTCAGTCCTCCTCTGCACAAACACATGCACATCCAATCACTCCTCCCTTTGTGGCCTGCTTTGGTTCTATTGTTTCGTTCTCTCTTTAATCATGAATTCTCCTTTTAAATGTTCTTTTTTTCTTTTCTCATCCTCCTTCCCTCTGTGAAATTCTCTAGTAGAGAGGGAAAAGGAGTGGGAGTGTCACTGACGCCTTCAAACCTGTGTCTCTTTCTATTCTGAAACAACTCTATCCTAGTCATCGTCGTTTGATGTTTTTCCCCGGGTTTACGCTTTCATAGACTGATTATTTCTCAAATAAATAAATATTTTGTAGATGTCTGATTTCACACACGTTCTCTTCGCTTTTAACGCTACAGCTACAACGAATGAGGCATTCATCTATTATGACGAGATGGAGATTCCTGTGAGTTCGACCAACAAAGCCCTCCTTTACTTTAGTCGCCCTGCAGTCACGTGGTGGTAATATGATGGCACTTAAAGCAACGATTTGTTCTTAACAAATCTATAATTGTGAAGAGAAACAATTTCCAGCGGGCGTGCACTCTCGAACCTGGAGATGAAATATCGGGCAATCGATGCGCACTTCCATTCGAGGGAGAGTTGTACCCTGCGACTGTCCTCTACGTCGGGAGCTTCAAGGTTTTTAACTTTAATTAGCTTCTTCAAGTCCGATATCGTCTGCTTTTAGGTCGCGGACTCACTCTTCACCAAGCTGAAGGCCGGCGTGATCAAGCGTGACGACGTCCTCGAGGCGACTGAGGATGAGGAACACTATTGCATCGATGCGTTTCTTGTTGCACGCATCATTGGATTCTGAGAGATGGTTCGAAACGGAAGAAGGGGTTACGGTAGGCGATTACGGTCGTATATCGGACGCGCCATTATCCTAACGATGTTTAGTGAGAATGCGATTCAATTGTATTCTGTCCCCTTCACGTTTAGTTCTCTGAATACATAGTGCTATTATTTTCATTTTCTCGCTGATTGCACCTGTCCGCTATCCCGACTTGATTCTGTTGTTGCAAGCATAGAGACAGAAAGATAGACCACTCTGTTCTTCTTGATTGTTTCAGTGAGTCCCCATGCACTATCAATGGCCGCAGAATAGCAGGCCTCGTCATCTTGTTATCTATCGCTGTTTATGCTGCTCTCTTCCTATCTAATCAACAAACGAAGACGGGGATCAGTTGGCGTATCAATGATAGACAGAGATATCGAGAGAGGGGCAGGGGAAATGATGTTTGGAGAGTCGGAGAGGGAATAAGGAGTGGAGATTCCCTGATTCTACTTAGTCTATGAGAATAATGAAGTTTAAAAGTAATAATCGGCATAAGAGATATGAACTGGAGAGAAATACAAGCTCTATAGACGTAAATGAAAGGCATAACTTATAGGCTGCTATGACTACATCAATGTGATTTGTGTATTAATTACCTTCAAAAATATTTACTGTTGCAGATCAAAGATCTCCTCAAGAAGAAGGATGGCAAGAAGGGGAAGAAAAACAAGCCGAAGACTCGTGCCCGGAGGTATAGTTGATTATTTGGTCTGGTATCCGAACAAGCCACACCGATTAGATTCATCGAAAAAGTGAGATAAAATATGTTATTTTTATAGACAGCCGAAGAAAGAGAAGAAGGAAACGAAAAAGAAGGACGAGAAGAGAAAGGAGAAGAAGAAGGAGGAGAAGAAGGAAGAGAAGAAGAGAGAAGAGAAGAAGGAGGAGAAGAAAGAAGAGAAGAAGAAGGAGGAGGAGAAGAAGGATGATAAGAAGGAAGAGAGAAAGAGAAAGGCTGAGGAATCTCTCCCTCCTGCGCAGAAGTAAGTCTCAATTGAGGCCATTGTGGTTTGCGAGACTCTCTAAAAAACGAATATTACAGGAAGATTCGAGGAGAGGCAGAGGAAGAGGAGAAGAAGGAGAAGAAGGAGGAGGAGGGAAGAGGTTTGATGATCCATTCGACGGTTCAATGAGGAACAACGTTGTTGCAGATGTGGCTCTGGATGACGTGGATAAGGTTGAGACTGTGTCCGAGACCATGGAGAGTCTTCAGAAGAAGATGGACGGTTCGTTTTTGTGTTTTTTTATATCGCTCAAAAAATAATACAAATCGTCAGAAACTGCAAAAAAATGCAAAAGGGATCGCTGACTCTGAATATTAAAAAAATATTACTCCCAGTAACAATATAGCAACTTGTTTTACAGATGCACTCACAGAAGTCAAGATGAAGCAAAGAGAGACTGATAAGGCAGTGATTGCCAAGGAATCAGCCGAAGAGGCCATGGAATCAGCCCATCGAGCTGAGAAAGCTGCTCGCGAGGTCGCGAAGGTGCGTTCAGTTATACAAAATTTGACAAATCTGCTTCGACAACTATTATATTTATCAAACTGTGCAATATTTTCGTAACTTAGCCTCAACATGGCTATTAATATTGTTTTTAACAGGGAATCGAGAAGAAAATCGTGGAGTTCACGATGCAGAAGCACTGGTTGAGCGAGAAGGTTGAGGGAGAACATCGCCATCGACCTTCTCGACTCTTCTCTCCTCCTCCTTCCCTCTCGGAGCTCGAAGCACCTCTGACCACTTCCACTCCGATCAAAGCCCCTTCCGCCCAGGTTTGTCTATTCAGCCCTTTTTGTGCATTCCGGTTTCTTCATTTTGTTTTCATTGCGAACATGAGTTAATACTCTTTAGGTGAACACTCCTCCACCGATCCGTCGTCGAGGACCCCATCTTGATGTGATCACCATCGATGAGTGAGTTTCATTATTATTAAGGAGCACGGCTCATTGACTGTGATATAATTACTTATGAAATGATTCAGTGATGAGAATGACGAGTGAGAAGAGCCGCCAGCTGAAGAGAACGTGTGACCCGATCCCGACCCGAACCCAATATCCGCCCCCGTTATCCCCATTCCACTCACCCATCCCTTTCGCTCCTTCGACTCTCTTCATCCCCATCCTCTTTTCCCTCGCTTCTATGTAGAACGGTTCTTCTGCTAATCCTTTCATTCAATATATCCCCCAAATAGCCCAAGTTCACACGTGTGATTCTCTGAGTTGCCACACTGTGTTGTTCAGAAGTTCTTAGATTCATAATCTCTGAATTTTGTCTGCCTGCTCTCCTTACATACCTTACATACTCTACGTTGACGTTTGTACAAAATATTTCTCATCATTCCGACTGGTAATTGAATGAGCGCCTTTCACCGAACTCTTCCCCTAATTTCTTTTCGCCTGTTGAATTTTGTGACAATGTATTAAGAAAGAAGGGGAGAACAGAAGGAGAGCATCAAGCGTACCGATCGATAAAGTGTACTTTGATATGAATGAAGGGGAGAAGATTTGATAAGCCCAGAGGAAGGGACGAGGAGAGGAACGATATCTTTCAATTAGGCAGGTTTCCAGACTCGGCCTACCTATAATTTCTGTTCAGGCACTGCCAAGCACAACACTTCCTTTTAAATCCAATTAATTCATCATCCTTTCTCTATTAGCGATCTTCATTCGACACGATCACCTACTTTGTCTGACTACAGATAGAGTACAGAAATAAGGTAGATCGTCCAATCAGCTCCCCTCCTTTTCCTATGACTGAATACATAATTTTGGAGAATGACGGAACAAAGTTCTCTGCTGAGCAGGTCTTAGTTGTATTAAATGGAGTAGCGAGAGCGATTTGAGTATATAATTTGAGGGAAAGCTGAAATAGTTGCCAAGGGATCATAAAGAGCCGACTCCACTTGAAAGGTAGACAGATCATAATTAGATCAGATCAGAAGCAGAGAGCTTTAAAAAACTCTCTTGGTTATTAAGCCAGTCTACCTGACGAGACAACTGTCTCTTTGATCAAGAATGCAAAGCTGATTTGACTGAGAATAGAGAGGACTGATACTCTTTGATTTACATCACTATTCTGCACTTCAATGAACCAGAGAGTTGTGAGAAGTTTCTGGAATCGTTCGTTAAATAATATTGAACTCTTAAAAATAATAAATAGTTGATAAAGTAGAAAGTCAGTTTTCAATCGGGAGCTGCGAATTTGTGTGGTGTGCCCTGCACTCAAGGGTAGGGATACGGTAGCTGTGTAAGTGCAATGATAAGTCGATACTGGGCAAGGGGGAGGGGAAGAAACAGAGAGGGAGAGAATAAAAAAGAGAAAGAAGGTCTGGAAAGAGTGTAAAGGAGAGAGAGATGTGCAGAGACGTCCGCAGATGTGGGATGGTCTGGCTATATCACTTTTGAGAGGTTCACTAGCACCCTACGTTATTGCTCGCGCTTTTTATTCACATTTCTCATTTTGTTCCTGGTTTTTAGAATTGTTTCCCTTTCCCACCTTCCCCTCTCTTTGCTTAGAATGACGACGATATCCCCCGTGTTCTCAGCTAAGACTTCCACTCCTCTCTCCTTTTCACTTGTTGTCGGCGTCAGGATCTTACTTGAGTGTGTTCTCAGCATCAGTCGTTCACAAATTACTCCCGTGGAAGATCTAGGCATCTCCCTCTCTCACTCTTCTTCTCTTTCCTTTCTCCGGCTTCCCCCGTTAGTTCGGGCCAGTGTAATAGACTTGTCAATTTTTCCGTGAGAGCATTAAAAGGAACAACGGAAATCAAAAGTGGTGCATGTCTAGCATAACCACGCCATTTTTGAGATGCGGAAGGGGAACCTAATGTGTAAACAGCGTGGTGTAATGAAGATATGTTTCCTTCTTGTTGTTGTTCTCTACTCTTTCCTTGTTATCGTTCTCTGGAGTTACATTTCCTAGCAATTGACTGCGCCTATCTCTTTCGAACTACGAGGGGAAGACTGAGAGGAGAGACTAGTGTGAAAGCTGATGAATAGGGGTAGGGAGAAAGGAGGGGGAAGGGGGGAAGGGGCCCATTGCATACTTTATTCATTTTGTTCCTGGTCTTAAGCTAATTGTTTCTTGTCCCTTCCTCTGTCTAGTAGTACATGAGTTTTGATATGCGGAGAGAGGAATCCACATTGTCAACAACGTGTCATGAAGAATTATTCTTTATTGTTGTTGCCCTCATTCTCTACCCCTCCCTCCTTGTTCTCGTTATCTTCAGTTGTATTCATGTGTATAGGAGAGTTCAGTAGGGCTCAGATTGAGAAAGGAACGAGAGTGCAAAGGCCCTAGGGTAACAACTGTTGACTGGGGATAGGGGAGCAAGAAAGAAGAGACCCATTGCATCATTATCCTTCATTTCGGAAGAACTGCCGGGCATTATCGAAGTCGTGGCTATTTTTTCCGATAACCAGGGCATACCTTTGATAGTTGATCATTGTAGATGGAGTTGGCAGAAGCATATGTGATCTGGTACGCAGCTCATCCAGAGACGGGCGAGCCGCCGTCTTATGCCGTCGTTAAGTATGAGGACCTCCCGGTATGCCTTCATTATCTAAACTCATCTCACATTAATACTTGCACAGCCGAAATGGAGAGATAATATCAAACTAAGACACGAGGGAAAGTATTATTGGAAAGAAAACGTCCGATACTACCCGGCCCAGTGCGTATTCAAGGGCTCGCTCGAGGTATCAAACATCTTTAGCATAGGAGGTGAACATCAGGATATCTCGTTTCAGGACGCCTCATATCGACTCGCTGAACTGGACACATATAAGATTATGACGAAAGAACAGTCCATGGATTCGCCTGTTGTGGATCGATCGTCCCTTGCACACCTCCAGGTGATTTTTTAGCACGGATAGTAGGCTTTGCAATTGACACAACCTCATGAAAGTCATCCTATAAACATCAAGAGATGGATAAGTGAAGAAAGTACGAACCGTAGCTCTCTCTCGTAAATAATTACAAATCTGATAATGATTAATGGGCAAGCTCGAGATAATGTTCACAATGGGGACTCACCCAAGGGGTTGAACTGCAATAACATGGAGTTAATGTTGCTTTTTCTTTGATTTAATGTACAGCACGATTTTTTCCAGAATCGTACTCAAAATGTGTTTAGCTGCTTCAATATGTTATTTAAGCCTCCGAAGAGGGATGCATCTCATGATTCGACGAAGAGCACGCAGAGCTCGCGGTTCGTTTCTGCTGTTTATGTATTTTTGTCTCGCTTCGCTTCCCATATTTGCTCGCTATATACTATAACGCAGCCGTTGCAGCAAACGAGGCGCATCCCCGAAGAACAGTGGTGGAATAAGTGGAATGGAGAGAGAAGAAGATGAGGACAAGTATGACGAGGAACAGAAGGAAGAAGAGGAGGAGGGGGAGGAGAAGGGGGAAGAAGGTTTGTGAGAGGTCCTACAATCCAGAGTTATTGTGGCTGACGGAATCTCAGGTGTCAAACCCAAGAAGAAGAAGAAGAATAAGAAGAAGGAGGCTTTCAAGAATCAAGGACCTGTTAAGTATATAGTCCCATATACGATGATAACTGGTAAGATGCTTGAGTTAAAAACATGTCTTGTAAAGTTCGGCGTGTACCGGCACTACCGAGGCCGAGCACGTTCACAACGACATTTTCATACCATATATGATGAGTTGCAGAGGCTTCTGATGCAGTGCATACTGCAAAGAGCGAAGTGAACGAGAGGAAAGCTGCTTTCGACAGTGCAAGAGACGCTCATGAGCAAGCACGAATCGATGTGCAGTCAATTAAGGAGGATATTCTTGTGAGCTATTTCCTTAAAGTTTGTTCATTGCTGATACCCGGCTCACGCAAAGGTTTGGTTTGTCAAACTGGATCGGGTAGCGCTTTGATATTCGATAGACGAAAGCACTTCCGCGTCGGTTCTCGTAGAGGGTTCAGTGCTCGGTCGAGTAATAGTCGTGCACTTCGAGGGAATCGAACTGAATTTTGATTTTTTTCGAGCAAACGAGAGACGTAAAGACAATTTTGGCAGTCAAGCATGATAATTTGAATAACCTCGGGCAACTGTCTCGTAAAGTAGACTCAATAGCGAGTCCAAGTCGAGATTCTTCCCTCACAGTCTCGAGTATCTACCCGTTTCTCGAGTTCGGTCGAGTTCTTTATAACACAGTAACCAAAGTAGCAAAGTAGAGTGTCGATATTTTTCAATTTCTTCGACTCAAGTTCACACTTTTCACTGATTACTTTGCAGGCTGCTGAGCAACTCATCCAAGAACTGAAGGGCCATCTGCAGGTGTGGACGCAGGCAGAGGACAAGTTTCTAAGATTGGAGAAGGCGATTCGTGCGAAGCTGGCTTCTTCCAATGGAAATAGTACAGATGAAGTAGCTGAGGAGAAAGCCTCAAGCAGAATGAATGCAGCAGAACAGCTGCTTAGAGGTGAATTCTATTTCTAAATTCGCAAATGACGTCATGACGTAACTTTAAAAAAATTGCATTGCAGACGCAAGAAATCGTCAGCAGGAGGCAGAGAAATCTGAGGAGAGAACGAAGACTGAGAGAAGCCAGGCGGCCGATGCATTCAACCTGGCAATTATGACGCTTCAGTGCAAACAACATTGGGCACAGGTAACAATCGTGATTGAATGGAACCGCAGCGAACTGAATACTTGCTTTGCAGTCTCTCCATCAATGCCAGCTGATGGAGGCTCATATGCAGAACCTGTGGATATGGACCAATGATAAGTTCACAAAAGCCCAAGAGGATTGGAAGAATGACGAAGCTTCCCTCAAAGAGGATGTGCCTGTGATGCTGGAAGGAGCGGAAGAGATTCTTCCCATGCCGAATGAGGAATCGCCGAAGTTTTTCCCCAGCATTCCTCTAGGCCCGTTCCCCACGGGGATCAAAGATTTCATATCCGTCTACCAGGATAAAAAGCTGCTCGAATCAGCTTCTGAATCAGCAGCGGGCCCCAGTAATCATTCTGCGTGATCTTAGCCCATTCTTTCTCTAATCCGTTGTTCACCATCTATGTTTTCCTGCTACTAGAGATTACCCGTATCTGCTTCTAATTCAATCCACAATTTGGTTTTCCCTATCTCCTTTGTTCCCTGTCTCCCTGTCTCTGCCTCTTCTCTCCTTTCTTCGGAAACTTCAATTTCCGGTAGATGCATCGATTGATTATTAGGATGGGAAGAACACTTCTTATAACTCACAAGAAACTTTTTTGCAATTTTGTATTCGCAATTTCGAATCGTTTTGTATTCAATAAAGCTTGTTTTAATACTTATGGTGCTTTTTCGGGAATTGTAACGGCGGGAGCATCAATCCGATCGATGAAGTTACTTAGATATGGATGAACGGGAGAAGATTCGATATGCCTCTTGTTTGTCAGAAAGATGAAGAGTCGACGGGAGGAGTGGAATTTGTCAATTAGGCAGATTTCCGGCCACGGGACTACCTCCAATTTCCGTTAAGGCCACTGCCACATCTTCAAAACTTGGCATCTTTCGATCATCTTTTCCTTTCTCTCTCCCTTCCCCTTCGTATCATTCAACAAAAGTTACCAAGGAGATCTCTCCCATCCTTGACTTTACAGAAAGCTTTGGGATTGGAGATAGTCGGAGCTTTACTCGATGTAATCATCAAAAGAGCTCGATCAAACAAGACATCTTCATTCGTTGCATAGATGCACGTGGACAACTGAGAATGAGTTCAGAGATTCAATTTAATGCACTCTTAGATAGAAGTTGTGATTAGATGGAGATCATTGAAGGATCAAATACATCAAAGAAACAGGAGAGAGATCAATGATAGATAGATGTGAAGGAGTGAAGAATCGAGAAGCGAAAGAAACCAATGAAAGACCGACGAAAAAGGAATGCTCTTAGATCTCGGTAGATCCGGCGTGGACTGAACGATTTGCGGTCTCAGGGACTCCACGGCTCTTGCGGGTGAGAGGAGTTATCGGAAACCGGTCGACCGAAGGTGACAAATGGATCGGACGAGTACTGCGAGTTTCCTTAATCGTAACTATAATTAACGTGCAAGCTCATCATGGTGTACATTATTCGGGAAATATCGAGGAAAGCGTTCACAAAGTGGTTATTGGGACAGAGAGGTGAGAAAACATGGGGAAGTGGAAGAGTCTCTATTTTTTAGATACCAAACGAACCTTTGCTCGTCTCGGAATGGGCGTGGAAGCGCGAACATTGACTGTTTGCAGCTCAACATCATCACCCGTTGCATCATTCTTCTAAAAAAATAATCAATAAATTTTAATCAGCCTTCCTCCCTTTTTCAGCAGTTTATCCCAGTTTCGAAAACCCTCAATAGACTGTTTCACGATCAGGTATCAAAACTCTCATCTAAAATTGACCATTCTTTAGGAGTAACTAACGTTCTTCAGGGATTGGTAGAGCTTAACGAATTTCTGCTTGATCAGACTAAACGCGTTGAGAGACAGTTTGAAGGCGAATAGGTAGAGCATCCGAGACGTAAAGTTGGAATTCTTGGTCTGACCGGACGGGCAAGTGGTCGAGTTCTAGAATTACTCTTCAACGCTCAAAAATATCAGATGAAATTAATGAATAGATTGCCACTGGAGCGATTGTTGAATGAAAAAGACTCTAAACACTAAGAGCAACCACTCGAATACCAGAACAAAGAGATACGTTTAATTATGCTAGAACTGACCGTAGTAATAGACGACATTCTAACAGCTGGGAACTTGAACCACATTGAAGAGATGGATGAAGAGGCGGGTAGAGAGATAGAATCTCTCCCGGAATGGAAGTGGAGAGATTGATAGAAAATAAAGGGCAGCAAAAAACGTGAGCAATTTGTATTCTTCAATCGGAATGAATTTTTGAATTCGTAATAAATTTCTACTCTTTATCAACGCATGTTTTTTATTCTCCAATCATCAAACGAATCATCAAAAAATACGGAAATTTGACAACGAAGAGAATCAAAAAGTTGAAAGGAGTCAAGGAAAGCGAAGCTATGGATAGGAGAATATGCAGGTAGACAAGAACATTCTGTGTTCAGCAGACGAAAAAAATTCAAATTACTTAATATCGAGAGTTGGAATACGAACGATCATTGGACATTGCGGCTTGAAGTGCCACGCTGTTCGTTCGGTCAGAGGCCGAAACAGGCGGGGAAGAGATCACTGACAGGATAGATCAGGATGAAGATGAGAATCGAGAAGCGAAAGAGATCAAGGAAAGATGGATGAGAGAGGACGGCTCTTAGATATCAGTAGACCCGGGGTGGATTGTACGAATTGCGGTATCGGGGTTCCACGGCTCTTGAGGGTGAGAGGAGAGGTCGGACGCCGGTCGACTGATGATGTCAGAAGGATCGGACGAGTACTGCGAGTTTCCTTAATCGTAACTAAAATTAATGTTCAAGCTCATCATGGTGTACTTTACTCGGGAATATCTGGGAATCAAAAGTGTTCATGCAGTTGCTATTGAGAGAGAGTAGTGATAAAGCATTGGGAAGTGGAAGTAGAGTCAGAGCATTTCTTAGATACAAAAATAACCTTTGCTCGTCTCGGAATGGGCATGGAAGCGCGAACATTGACTGGTTGCAGCTCAACATCTTCACCCGTTGCATCATTCTTCTATAAAAAAATTCAATAATTTTTATTCTACCTTCCTCCATTTTTTGAGTTTTTGTCCCAGTTTGAAAAACCCTCAATAGACTGTTTCATGGTCAGGTATCAACACTCTCACCTAAAATTGACCATTTTTTAAGGAGTAACTAACCTTCTTCAGGGACTGATAGAGATTGACGAATTTCTGCTTGATCAGACTAAACGCGTTGAGAGACAGTTTGAAGGCGAACAGGTAGAGCATCCGAGATGCAAAGTTGGAATTCTTGGTCTGACCGGACGGGAAAGTGGTCGAGGTCTAGAATTACTCTTCAACACTCAAAAATATCTGAAGAAATTAATGAATAGATTGACACTGGAGAGATTGTTGAATGAAAAAGACTCTAAACACTAAGAGCAACCACTCGAATACCTGAACTGAGAGATACGTTTAATTATGCTAGAACTGACCGTAGTAATAGACGACATTCTAACAGCTGGGAACTTGAACCACATTGAAGAGATGGATGAAGAGGCGGGTAGAGAGATAGATTCTCTCCCGGGATGGAAGTGGAGAGATTGATAGAAAATAAAGGGCAGCAAAAAACGTGAGCAATTTGTATTCTTCAATCGGAATGAATTTTTGAATTCGTAATAAATTTCTACTCTTTATCAACGCATTTTTTTTATTCTCCAACCATCAAACGAATCATCAAAAATTACGGAAATTTGACAAGGAAGAGAATCAAAAAGTTGAAAGGAGTCAAGGAAAGCGAAGCTATAGATAGGAGAAGATGCAGGTAGACAAGAACATTATGTGTTCAGCAGACGAAAAAAATGCAAATTACTTAATATCGAGAGTGGAATGCGAACGATCATTGGATATTGCGGCTTGAAGTGGCACGCTGTACGTTCGATCAAAGGCCGAAACGGGCGGGGAAGAGATCACTGACAGGATAGATCAGGATGAAGATGAGAATCGAGAAGCGAAAGAGATCAAGGAAAGATGGATGAGAGAAGACGGCTCTTAGATATCAGTAGACCCGGGGTGGACCGTACGAATTGCGGTCTCGGGGTTCCACGACTCTTGCTCGATTTTGTCGGACGCCGGTCGACTGATGATGTCGGAAGGATCTTACGAGTACTGCGGGGTCCCTTAATTATAATTTAAAAAAGATCGTAATTATAATTAAAAAGGATTTCTGTGAAGGATAGTGGAGTCGAGAGACGTCAAGCAGTAGGCATTTCCTCCTTCAGAGAGGTGGCAATGCAAAAGGAAGTGGAAGTAAAGTCAGAGCATTTCTTAGAAACAAAAAGAACCTTTTCCTCGGAATGGGCGTGGAAGAGCGAAGATTGACTGGTTGCAGCTCAACATCTTCATCTTCATCCTTCTAAAAATAATCAATACAATTTAATCTGCCTTCCTCCCTTTTTATAGCAATTTATCCCAGTATGGAAAACCCTCAATCGACTGTTTCACGGTCAGGTATCAAAACTCTTATCTAATATTGACCATTCTTTAGGAGTATCTAACCTTCTTCAGGGACTGGTAGAGCTTGGTCAGTTTGTGATTGATCAGAATAAAAGCGATGATGGACAGTTTGAATGCAAATAAGTAGAGCATCCGAGATGTAAAGTTGGAGCTCTCGGTCTGACCGGCAGAGGGAGTTGTCAAGTTCTAGAATGAATTCAATCAATAATATCAGAGACACAAGAGAGCTTGTAGAAATAATAGGGTCTATCTAGAAAGAGCATCCACTCAATCACCTGATCATTTCAAGAATGAAGTCATAAATTTAGCAAAACTGACCGTTGAATTATTTGGCATTCCAACAGGTGGGTGCCACACAGAAAATACGAATGAAGAGGAGGAGAGATATAGCTTCTCTCTCTCTTTGGAAGAAGAGGGAGAGATTGATAAGAAACGAAGGACTGCAAAAAGTAAGAGCAATTTGTATTCTTCAATCGGAATGGATGTTTGGTTTGCTAGTAGGCTGACTGCATTGAAGTCGAAAACAAATCGAGAATGATTCATGAGTCTTTATTAGCAGATGAGATACTCCAGATGGGTGAGAATGCCGGAAGTTATCTTTATCAACACATCTCGGAATAGAGTCGGGAGGAGGAAAGAATATTCGGACTATCAATTATGCTGGTCGGTCTTAGAATCGAGAACGGATTGGAGAATGAAAAGGTGAGAACAATCCTCAATGCTTTAGATGGGCAAATTCACTATCTAAGGGTGTGAGATGTCAGGGTGAATGAGATTTATATGCGGTTTCACTATTAAGAAAGGGATATCAAGGTGGTTACGTGATCTGAAATGGAACAAACGCCAGTCGAAAGGGACTGAAGAAGGGGATGGGGTGGATTCTGGGGGTAATTTTCCTACTACTTGGATCAGAGGGACATGTTGAATGAGACAATCGATATCTGTAGAACAGCAATCAGTAGCTTTGTGTCGAAAAGGGGTTGTTGGGATTTGGAATTTAGTTGTTTCACTCAGATAATCTATCCACAGAAGCAAGTGATCATTCTTCCGATGATTCTTCCGATTTCTCTCACAGGCACGACTATTGCATTCGCCGCTCCATGAACGAATGCAGAGAAGTAGATGCATGTGAAGGAGCAGTAGGCTGCTGAATGAGGAAGGAATCACATTCTTGATGGCTACAACAGAATCCGTGTAAGCGTATGACCTATTCGCTCCAAGCCTTACCAGCGGAAGTCGCAAGTCCACGACAGCAATTCGTCTCAGCCACTTGATCATCTCCACCAAGAAGGAGATCCTGAATCTCGACGACCTCTGAGTGAAGGAGAGATTACTGACAGGTTGCATCATCACAACTCAAAATCGACTTGTTCTCAAATAAGAAAAATAATTACTCAGGCATGGGAGTAGTAATTGAGAGACCCTCATCGATTTAAGTGATCAATCATGCATCAGACTACCGTATCTCAGATTGATCAGAACGATATCGAACAACCACTCATACCTGAAGCCATTCGGACTCTGACTTGATGACGTTTAGGAGAAGAGGGAGAAGAGGGAGCAGAAGTGACCGGGGTCATCGTTGAGAGGTTGAGAGGGGAAAGCACTATGGGACTTTTGATGGGAGGGGCTCAGCGAGTGTTGCCCGGGGTTACAAGCTGGTCGATATCACTTCGATTGACGTAATGTACCCTAACATCCTCTCTTCCCCATATCCTTTTGTCAACGTTCCTTAGAAGTCTGCCTCTCGTTTCCATGAATTCTCTTTTCATCTTTTCGAGCACGAGATGTCTACTAGACAGAGTTTACAATTTCAAAATATTTTATACTCAGACAGTACATAGAGCATTCTTCTCTACTTCCCTTCATATTCGTATCCCCTCCATCTGTGATTCATAGAGAACCGCCTCCACTTTCACAGGTAGATAGCTCATTAGTAGATCAGATCAGAAGAGGAGCACTCCAATTAATGCTCCAATTATCTTACCTCCGGACTCATCTTGCTACTCCCCCACCCGGCGAGTGTACATTTCTCGCATCAAGAATTCAATTTGATGGGGCAGAGAATTGGGTGGATTGATGACGGCATTCTCAGGCTTGGATTCCGAGAGACTTCATCATTGAGTACCTCTGGAGTAGGACTCGTGGGTACTGTACTTCGGGAGTACGGTAGTTGACCCTCGGCGTCTCTAGTCTCTCTACTCCTGTCATTAATCCCCTCTCTCTCTTAGCACCCGTGAGAGGGAGATTTAGAGCCGATCAGGACCAGAGGTGAGAATGACACCGCCTTTGTTCCCACCAGACGAGCAGACGTGTCGTAATCCCCTATCAAGAATCCACAGTAATCGTATCCAAGTGAATGGTACTACACGTTCCATGAATCAAAATACTGTCCTTGCTCAATGAGAACCCATTTGACCAGTGTCTTACTATTCTGCAGAGGGTCGTCAAATGGGCCTGCCACTGAGAATTCACTGTATCATTTGGTTAAACGAAGCATTTAATATTGTCTCAGACATAACTAAATGTATTGAAAACTGTAAGCCATTTTTGCATTCTCGCGCGCCTTTTTGCGCACTCGCGTGCACTTATTATGCAGTGTTGTTTGAATGCAATAACAGTCGATACGATCTCCCCCTCTCTCTCCCTCTCCCTATCTTGGTTACGATCAGGGAGGGAGAGGAGACCAGACACTGAGGACGAGATAGTGCGGGAAATGGAGAGAGTGGCAGACAGGAGGGGATTAGGACCCGAATCAGGCGGGAGATCGAGCGTCAGTCTCATTATGGTTAGGCTGCTCGCTGACATGACGCGCGCTTCCCTACTGCTGTCCTTTCTTTGTTTTGCTTTCTCTTTCTTTTCTCCTAACTTCTTCCATGCAGAGCGAAATTTGACGTGTTTCCGATTCTGAAACCCCACTTTCCCTCTCCTTTTATCATTGATTGGAACTCAATGGGTTGACATCCTGTCAGTCACCATCAACTCACTGTCATTCAATTCCCTATAATCCCTGAGATATCTCTCCATGACTTTCTCGTTCCCGTTACCATTGCTTCCTTGGCTACATCGAGCCTGTGAAATCGACAGTTTCCGGTATTCTATGATAGTAGTGAAAAGAATTCCCAAGAATGGTGGTTTAAACGCGCGAATTTCGAGGGCATAAAAGTGGGATTTCTCGTCGGATGAAAAAAGAAACATTGATAGAGAAGCTTTCGCATCTCTATCAACGTTTCTCTTACCTCCAATTACATCTGTGCGCAATTGATTGATTTCTGTGAGGGAGAGAGAGAGCGTGGGGTGACGTCTGGTGAATGAGCAGAGGGAGAGAGAGGTAGGGGGCTAAGTATGGGAGTGTGCGAGAGAGGGGAATCCTAACCATCACCATGCCTTGAGTCTATTGAGTCGATCTGCCCAATCGAAATAACGTTTATTATGCATCAAAGTCGGTTCCTCGAAAAATCTTGAAATCTTTTGACAAATTGAAGGCTGAACAATTGTAGATCATCACCTTTTTGCCCCCATAAATCACCTCGTTATTTGCATAATTTCTTCTCTATTGTCATTCAAATCTAGCAAAATAAAGACCTTTTTCTCTATTTCGTTGCCATTTTGGTCCGAATTTCCGCTGATGGGTGCAATAATGTGATATTACAGAATGAGTAAAGTTCTGAACCAGTCATGGCTCTATGGCTTCGAGCCCACCAAGCTGAACCCGAAGGAGACATTTTACTTGGTGGACGAGCTCCCCGTGAGTTGTATCTATTTTGTACTAGAAGCGCAAAGATCATTTGCAGAAGGGATGCAGGGCCGTTCTTCCGGGACAGTCCGGAAACGTCCCATATCGGGAGAAGGAGGAGGATCCCTTCGTCACATACTGGGGCACACTGCTGTTCACGGGCAAGAGAAAGGTGACTACATTACTAATCGTTTCTTTGAACACAGTTATGATCTCAGATGGCTGCTGAACTCAAAGAGTTGCTCATCTATGGTCGATGGAGTTGGAAGGCCGTTATCGAGGCTCACGCCAATCCAGCGGTGAGTATGTAGCCTTAAGTACTGAGGGAAAGACTGTCTTTATTATATTCGTTTCAATTTTTAGTGCAAATTTCAGCTAATGAGGCAATAATTTGAAATTAAATCTATTTATTCTTCTATTTTTTCGATTAGAATGTCAAGTGGTTCATGATTTACACCTATATTTATTGCCAATTTCATCTCCAGTGTCACTACAAGCTTGAAAACAGTGGAAACGACGAAAAGTTAGCTTTAAAAATATTTGTTTAGGCTCTAAGGAAGGCTTCCGCCGATGCAGCAAAGTTGAAGAAGGAGGTCCAGGCGGAAGAGAGGCGTGCCAAGAGATCGAAGTGAGTTATTGAATTTCTTCCTCGCCCAACTCAACGAAGGGTAATCATCATGTCTTATTCAGGAAACGGCTCGGTAGGGAAGAGGGCACTAACGTGGTCAAGATGTCCCGTACTGTAGATGATAAGGAGGAGGAGGAGATGCAAGATGGAGGCAAGGGTGGGCTAATTATTCAATAACTAAGTCCTCGACACTTTACATTTTCGCTCTTCAATTTATTTTTATCTTTATAAAAAAAATCTGGGCATGAGCGTGGTAACGACAGTATTTTTTGTCTACCGTAATCTACTGTACCCCTGCCGTAAACCTACAGTAACCCACCAGTCACCGGTCGTGAGTGCGTTTCCCAAGTAAGCATCGGAATCGGCCACACTCCCATACTAAATCACAATGCCCTGTTTTGGATACCGTATTCGACCATTCCTCTTCCGTAACCCCGGTCTTCCCGTTTGTATGTGAATCATTAGATTTAGCTACAGTACCCGTTCAGCCGCATTTTGCGGTTGGGAATCGCGAGCTGAAATTCCGTTTTTTAATCCGTTCTTTGTGCATTCGTCTAATTTTGTCACACGAAGTGGGATACGGTAGGAACACGGTAGGAGCACTGTAAATTACGGTAAACAAACTTTAAAAGTAAAGTTGTAGTGATTTTGATGTAGTCTGTGGTCGATTACGATGCTTACCTAAATTCCGCACCGGTGACCGGTGGGTTGCTGTAGGTCTACGGTAGGAGTACGGTAGAGTCGACATCAAATAGTCTCACATATTATATCAGGTGGAGACCCGTCGTATGCAGATGAAGTGACGAGAAGAGAAAAGGAGAGAAATAAAGAGGAGAAAGAGAAGAGAGAAGAGAAGAAGAAGAAAGAGGATGAGGAGAAAGAGAAGAGAGAAGAGGAAAAAAAGAAAGAAGAAGAGAAGAAGAAGAGAGAAGAAGAGAAGATGAGGGAAGTGGAGAAGAAAAGGGAGGACGAAAGGAAGAAACAGGAGGAGGAGAAGAAAAAAGAAGAGGAGGAGGAGAGGAAGAAGAAGAGAAGAGAAGAGATGGAGACGGAGGAGGAGAGGAAGAAGAAGAGAAGAGAAGAGATGGAGACGGAGGAGGAGAGGAAGAAGAAGAGAAGAGAAGAGATGG
>LS499655.1:605618-622081 GCA_900490845.1 Pristionchus japonicus
GGAGGAGGAGAGGAAGAAGAAGAGAAGAGAAGAGATGGAGACGGAGGAGGAGAGGAAGAAGAAGAGAAGAGAAGAGATGGAGACGGAGGAGGAGAGGAAGAAGAAGAGAAGAGAAGAGATGGAGACGGAGGAGGAGAGGAAGAAGAAGAGAAGAGAAGAGATGGAGACGGAGGAGGAGAGTGCGGAGCCGTCCAAATCCAGAGCTCTTTTCAAAAAGATTATAGGTCGGTTGATCTTGATTAAAAAGAAATAGCATATGAAAAATCATTAGGCTATGGTTTGAGTGTAGCTCATATCGATTCATTGAGCTACAATTAGCCTAGTGATCATTCTCACCTTCACGAAGAAACTAAGCAAACCATCTAGTTTCTTCCGATATCTAGTAGTAAAACAACGAGAAATCTTATAGCTATGGACCAGAAGATCGATGGGGCGTTGAGAAGAAAGGCGAAGGAGACGAAGGCAGCTGAAACGGCGAGGAGAGAAGAGAAGAGAGCCCTTCAAGAAGTGGAGAAGGCGGAGAAGGAAGCTCAGCAGTTCGCACAGCAGAAAACGGTCCGATTGCAATTGACGTCCCTTGCTTTTTCAAGAACTTTACTGTTAAAATTTTCTCACTTTTTAACACCTTTTTTGCAGAAACTCCAAAGAGAATACGAGAGAGAGAAGAGAAGGGAGGAAGAGGAAGCAGAAGCCAGAGGAGTGATCAGAGAGGAGACGAACTTCCTCTTGCTTCCGGGTGAAATGAGCGACGAGGAGGATGAGGAGGGGGAAGAAGAGGAGGAGGATGAGGAGGAGGAAGAAGAGGAGGAGGATGAAGAGGATGAGGAAGAAGAGGAAGAAGAGGAGGAAAACGAGGTGGGGGAGGAATCCATGGAGGAGAACGCGGGTGCAGAGGTAAGTAATCGAAAGCTCCATTTTCGACTCCTCCGTCTACCAATGGACACTTTCAGGAAGCGGAGGCTCCTGTGTCCGCGTCAGCAGCTCCTACTGTGAACCCCTGGGTACGAATATATTTGAGTATCCATAAACTTTTCGCCGTTGTGAAACATATTTGCCTGATCACGTAGTGATGATGTAATTTATGCATATTTTGAAATCGCGCGTTGTGCGGAGTAGTACGGTAATGACGAAATTAAATGATTTTGCGTGGTATTATGACTACAATTTCGTAATATCGCATCATCACTATGCAATCGATCGAGTATTTCGTTTTTCGATGATTTTTTTCCGATTTTTCGATCGAGTGAAGTTCGATGATCCATAGAATGGGTCTGCCCGATGAAGTTTTGTGACAAGCAAACACTTTTTTATTATAGAAATAGCATATTATCGAAACCTAATTCACAAAATCGCCTTCTAGGGTCCTTGTCATCTCCAATGTAAAGAGCTTCTCCTCAACACTCCTCTTCACGTTGAGAAGTGAGTTAGATTTATTATTGTGAGACACTTTACTCTTATGAAAAGCGCAAAATTAACTCAGCAATAAAAGTACATGTGCTTCATTCAGGTCGGTCACGAAGATCACTCTGCCCGCAGGCTACGCCTGGCCAGATATTTGGGTGGATCACCATCCCTCCGTCTGCCGCACCTGCCTCCACGCTGCTGCGTGCGAGGAAGCAGTTGAGAGAGAAGAGATAGAGAGGAAGAACCAGGAGAGAAGACAATTCGCCAAGAGGAAGTGGAGACTGTGAGTGAACCCATTCTCGGATTCGAGAATGTTCTAGAAACGAAATATAAATGGTGCAAATTTCAGGGTGAAGACTGCCTTCTTCGCCTTCTCACTGCGTCGCCAACAGACTGCAAATTAGAGCAATTCAACGTGGTCCGACAACTCACTCCCTCCTCCTTCCCCATCACCTCCCAATCCTCCTTTTCGCCCCTAGAACTAATCATTTAGTCTTATTGACTTTGTGTGTGACTTTCATCATTTGTGTCGATTTGCGCGAGTTTTCAAAATCATTTTCAACTAATTTTCGATGTTTCTCTTGCTGTCGTTATTTCTTCTTCCATAGATACACACGCTATTTCTCGAACACCTGACCTACTCGTGTATCCAAAGCATTTCCTTGTTTCTACCCTCCTTTCATTTCCCTTTCTCTTTCTCGGCTACTGTTACTTCCAGCTTCCCGTTTGGGCTATTACATATGATGATCTTTACTACAGACAAACATTGATTGTCTACTATCATTTGTTTCTTCATTTGTATCTTTTCTAATATTCATGCTCCTCTCACTCTAGTACACCTGAACATTTCCATGCTTCTTCCCCTCCTATTTCCCTTTCCCTCTCTCGTGCATCGTTAGTCCCTCATCTCGTCCATCACGGTTTTCCTTTCTCATGTGAATCTTTTCTAATATTCATGCGCCTCTCACTCTAGTACACCTGAGCATTTCCATGCTTCTTCCCCTCCTATTTCCCTTTCCCTCTCGCGTGCATCGTTAGTCCCTCATCTCGTCCATCACGGTTTTCCTTTCTCATGTGAATCTTTTCGAATATTTATGCTCCTCACACTCTAGTACACCTGAGCATTTCCATGCTTCTTCCCCTCCTATTTCCCTTTCCCTCTCTCGTGCATCGTTAGTCCCTCATCTCGTCCATCACGGTTTTCCTTTCTCATGTGAATCTTTTCGAATATTTATGCTCCTCACACTTTAGTGCACCTGAGCATTTCCATGCTTCTTCCCCTCCTATTTCCCTTTCCCTCTCTCGTGCATCGTTAGTCCCTCATCTCGTCCATCACGGTTTTCCTTTCTCATGTGAATCTTTTCGAATATTTATGCTCCTCACACTCTAGCACACCTGCACCACTCGTCCATCCAAGCACTCCCTTGCTTCTACTCGGATCTCTCTTCCTTTTCTCTTTCCGAGCATCGTTGGTCCCTCATCACGACCATCACGGATTTCCTTTTGTCCAATCACATTTGATTCATACGGCGTATGCGCCGATTTAATCCCTACTGTTGACAAATACTGATTATCTGCTTATCTTTTTTTTTGTATTTTTGTTACTCACCACCGTCGATAAATGCTTATTTTTTTAATTAGACATTTGAAATTCAGTGGACAAGGTGATAGTGAACTGTGTCTGTAATGAGAAATAAATAAATAAACCCCCCAGGACAGCTCCGCGTCGTCCCCCTGCTTTCACTAACGGAGTATGCAGTTCCGATTGGTAAATGATTAATGTTATTCAAATAGAACATGCACATTCACACACAATCATTGAACTGACCCCGCAAAACTCTATGGATTCCTCTCACAATCACATTGATAACTCTCACTCCATCTCATTCTTTCTCCCTCTTATGCCGCCCCCACCGCAGGGCAGTGTTCGAGGGAGGGATTAGGATAGGGGAGGCGTGTTTAGGGGTGGATCAAGTACGAGGGAAGGGAAAGAATGGCGGATGAGAGCCGCAATACTCTGGCAAGGATGCGCGCCTTTCTACGCGCGACGCGAGTAGAAAGCAGTGCAGGGGCAGTTAACAGGCGGAGAGGGAATATATATGCCACTCATTCTCCATTGGGAAAGAAACTGAATAACATTTCCTATGTTTAGAATGAAGTGCTGTGTAGTGTTGTGCGCGCGGCAGTGTAATAGCGCGCACTGAATGGGTCGATTCTCAGCGGGGAAGTGGAGAGAGATGATGGCGGAGAGAGAGAAGCGAGAAGGAGTGAGAGGGGGGAGGAGAGCGCCATTGATCGGATGAGAGATAGAGAGAGAGGGAGACGCCCCGTGGAGTGGAAGAGTGACACACTCTGTTACTCGACCTTTCCGCGCGCGTGTTCATCCCTTGCTTGTTTCGTGCAGCGAAATTCGCCCCTCGCTGTGAATTGTCTTTCCCTCTCTCATTCCTTCCTTTCTTGTCATCACGCGTCGCCTCATATCACTCCATATCAATCCATTATCATCCACACTCGAGGAAGGGATGCCTTAGCGTTTGTGTGCCTGCCTCTCTCACTCTCTCTCACTCGACCCATCGTGTATAGAGGGGTTAGGAGTAATGAGACCTATTTATCCTTTCCATCATCCTTTTCCACACCCTTTCTCACACACCGATCAATGCTTTTCGAATTGGACGATGTATTTATCCTCCACCTTATTTGAATCGGGCCCGTGTCTAAATAAGCCGTGATTTATTCAATGTTTTGCAGTTGATCATGCCCAAATGGTATTTGTGGGCTACTAAGAAGACTCGACGGTTCGAGGAGTCCTTCGAACTCATTGCCGAAGAAGCCCTCCCGGTGAGTACTCCCAAATGGATTTCGTATATCCCTGAGATGCTTCATTCAGACTATCTGCAATCCTCCCGAGAGAAGAGTGAAGAAAGCCGTCTGCGACCTCCCCTGGAGGAATCAGGGAACGTTCCGGTCGGTGTTGATATATAAAGGGAACTGGCAGGTGAGGTCATCTGACGACTACTATTTGATTGAACTTCGAGTTTCAGATGGCAAACGCCCTCATGAGGAAACTGAGTGATGGGATCACCCACCCAGAGGAAGTCTACGACGCCGAGACCGTGGAACAGGTACCTTCCTGTCTCTTTCCTTTCAATAGTTGAAGTTAGAATGCGCATTTGTAGTCCAAATGGGTCTGAATGTGCATTTGAAGTGTATCCAAACTCTCTGCTCTCCCTGTGACTAATGATCGCAATCAAGGTTGTGTTGTGCAGTACCTCTCGCTGTGTCTTATCGCACACTAGAGGGAAGAGTTGGTCAGGCAAGATCGAGAGAGTGAGAAAGAAGGGGTAGAAGGTTGTGCTATGATGTGAGGAGGCCCTTGATGGAACAGTTTTTTTTTCTGGGAATGCGATGTCTCTTAAAATGCCGCCGAGTCCTTTAAGAGCACGTTCGCATAAGAATGGGAAGGTGATCAAGCGCTCATGTTTGGTGTATATGACCATTAGAGGATGTTTGAACTTTTGACCCAAAAATTGATCTATGATCTTTGATAAAAAATTTGAAACTTTTCTTCTGGGATAATTTCAAAAACACATCTCCGAAAGAAATATTTTAAAAAAAAACCGTTTTCAATATGAAAGGAAACTCATTTTCATCATCATTGAGTCCATAACCATGGAGAAATATGCAAATTTTGGCTCATTTTCATGAATATCGATATGGCCCACCGCTATCCAATTGCGGCCAGGTCCAGTTTTCTGATATTATGTGCAGTTTTTATTGTAGAATGTGATAGAACTTTCAAATTTCAAACATTCGGAGCCAAACTACCATAATCTTCGCCCGACTGAGGTATACTCCGAGCTCAGGTTCAATCCCGGCCGGTGCACTAATCTTTTGCCAGCATTCTTTTCCTGGTCAAATTTAAAATTTCCACGAAATTTCATTTTTCACCTACTTCTACGTTGTTTGGGCATTGGTTTTCCCTCATCCCAGATGGTTGTGCTAACATGACCCCAACCTCATGTTTGGGTCCCCCCTTTGGATTTTATCGGTGTGAATGAGCAAAAGGGGGACCATTATGTGTACCAAATTCCGACTCTAGTGGAAGGACCAATCTGGTTGGGTGGAGTGTGATTCGCGGTGTGAATGAGGGCAACGAGTGAATAATCAATAAATAGATTATTATCGGAGACAACAACAGTACAATAATACGATTCGGCACACTCCGATGTGTGGTTGAACGTCGTGGGGTGACGGTAGAAGGGAAGAGACTCGGGGTCACGTGGCGCGCACGTGGGCGGCAGCACGTAAACAACTCGAGGGAGAATGAAGGAAAGAGAGGGTAGATCAGTGCACGAGGGTGACAGCTGAGTACCAATAGAGAGGTGAAAGTGGTATCGATTGATTCACGCCCGAAAGGGAGAGAAGTCAACGATGAGGAAATGAAATGACAACCGAAGGGCGTCAATAGAATGAAATGAGTGAAAAGAAGAATGAATGAAATAGAGGGAACAGGTGTGGCACCGTTTCTCACCTACAATAGCCAACCTCCGCTCTGAATGGGCGCCGCAGACTTATGAGCCTTTGGCTGAAGTGACAACAGGGAACCAAGCGACCTCCTTGGAGGAGCGCTCTCGCTGAAGTGAGGAATAGTCAGCGCGAAAACAGAGCGAGAGACGAACCGCGACGCGTGACAAACGCAACCACTTTCGTTCTAGACTATTCCACGGGAGATCAAGAGGTCAAATTCAAATGGCATGCAAAGGGAGGGAGGGATGAGTGCGCGGGGCATACTGTAGGATGGCCAATGCATCGAGAACTGATTTGATTATGCAAATCGATATAATTATTGATTATTATATGAATTTGGGTACCAAATTGATAGAATTTGGTACACTCCCGGGGGAGGAAAGAAGAAGAGAAGGGGGAAGAACGAATGAAAAAATGAAACCCGAATGAGTCTGATTGAATGAATTCAATTGAATGAATTGAATTGATTGAGAGAAGTGATGATTGGCATCGAGATGAGTGTAGAGACGATTGTAGATGTAGAAGTAAAAATTAGTTGGAGACAAACAAGGAAATAGGGGGAGACAACATTGAACTACGGTACGAAAACTTTGTGAACAATAGAACAACTAAAAGATATCTACATTTTGAATTGCTCGTACGCAGTACGATCCTCCGGGGGAGGGAATGACTGGATAGGACACCTCATGGAGGGTAGTCATCATCCGAGTCGTAATCGGAAGATTCGTGATCAGTGTCGCTGTAGTCGTGACAATCAACACTGAGAATGGATCGCATCATTCTATCGAGCTTCTCATCTCTCTCAGCTTGTTCAGCTTTGAGATCTTCGATGCTTTGAACGATAGCAGCGGCGATGAATGCTTGATCGACATTGTCATCGTTGATGGATTGATGTGTCCCTTGAGAGGAAGAAGTCTCATGGACGAGTGAACCGGCAACAAGTGGGCCGATCATTGATTGAACGAGGCGATATCCACATGGAAGTGTAGAGGACTTTGAGCCATCCAGAAGTTTGAGTGTGTCACCGATTCCCAGTAGGACATCGGGAGTCACTGTTGAGTCATGAAAATGAGATAGCACCGACTTGAGTGTTCTCTCAATAACAGAAAGATCAGAAGTTGATAGAGGAGGATGGTGAATAGACTGTATGATACCACCAGTGTCTCTGACTGCAGCCCAGATAGGTTCTGTGCCTTGAGTAGTCGCCAGATTGAACTTGACAATGTCGTGGAGACGGGGAGGATGGATGAAATCATCGTCACCGTTGATACCAGAGACATTGATCATGAGTTGTTGAACAGGTTCGAGATGAAGGCGAGTTGCGAGATCTCGAGAGATAAGAGATATCTGAGCTCCAGTGTCGAGCAAGACGTTTGCCACCAACGACTTTCCGGTTTCTGGATTCGTCAAATCAACAGGGGCTGTGAACAACCTCGAGTTAACTTGGAATGGATGATCAACAGTGGTACCGCTGAGCTGCAGACTTGGCTGCGGAGTTGATACGACTGCTGTTTCGGCTCCAATGACAACAGGGGTGCTGCCTGGAGGAGTGGACGAGGCCTTGCAGATGGACTCGTGATGACTGTCCATGCACTTGGCACACTGAAGGCGACAATCTTTGTAGATGTGACCTGATTTGAGGCACCGACGACAGATTTTCAATTGAGAGATTCTGTTGGAACGGTCCTCGAATGATTTGTACTTTGAACAATTGATTGAAATATGATCGGAGGCACAGTAGTCACACTTGGGTGAGTCTCTGTTTCTCTCATGGGAGGATTGTATCGACTTGTCACCATTGAAAGCGTGATCACGCTTTGGAGGCGGGGAAGTGGATGGCATAAGACGGGAATCAGTGAAGGCACTCTCGACAGCACGGAGCTCGAGTTCCTCTCTGAGTTCCTGATCAATGAAATTGAGCGCATCTAATAATGTGTTAGGACTACGCATCCATACTCTTCTGACGAAGCTTGGATGAACATGACTCGACAGCAGTTGAATGAGGGGGAGACTGTTCATGCCACCCTTGGCACATTGAGGTGATACACAAGGTTGATCATGTCCCTTACACAGGAAAGTTGATCCTCGACTCGAGATGATTTCGGTCGGAGGTTCATAAGCTTCTCGTAGAGAATGGCAGTTGAGTGATCGGACCGATCGAAGACAACTTTGAGTCGCTCGAGGGTCTTTTCGTATAGGTCATCCCTGATGGGAATGGACTGAAAGAGTTTCAATACGTCACCTTTCAGCAACGATCGAAGATAATTGAGCTTCTCCAGCTTTGACAACTCTTGTCTGCACCCAATAGTTGTGTGAAACTGGGAATGAAACGATGACCATTGAGTGAGATCGCTCCCATCGAATGGCTCGATACGCATAGGAGGAAGGGGAGGAACCACTACGGGGACCTGAGTGTGAGCAGTCAACGACCGAGGGTCGGCACCGTTGATTTGACTCTTGAGTGATTGAATTTCCAGAAGGAGATCATTGATTGACGGTAGTGATTGAGGTTGAACGACCTCGTGAGTTGAAATGGATGAGTCACCACTTGCCATTGAAGTGGGATCATGATTGGCAAAATGAATGTGAGAAGGAGACACAGCCTGGCCGTTGGGTGGCGCGTCAACTGCGGGGCTAGCAACGGCACCAGGAGGGGAACCGTGCTTGGTAGACAACACCGAAAGGGTCGCTAGCCGCGCTGTCACGGCACTCAAGGCACACGTGTACTTCTTTTCAGATTTTGCAACTAGGGCAGCGAGAGATACCTTATTGAAGGGCAGCTGCGTCGCTCCGTCCTTGCTAGCCATCGTCGATTCGAAGTGCGTCCTCTCGTCGTCCTTGGCACCGTCGCTGTCATCGATTTGATCAATCTGTTGCTCAATGTCACCGACCGAATCAATGTAATCATCGAGTATTGCATGAATCTCGATGTACGTTGCCGTTGCCTGACAAGAAAGGTCAAAGATTTCGTTGGAGGACGAAATTTTGACAATCTTGGCAACGACATCGCTCACAGATTGGAGGTTGTCATTGAGTGATGACAAGTGAGAGTGAAGGTTTGAGTAGGAAGCTTGAAACTGAGAAGTCATAGTGAAATGAGCGCGCCTGGGTTTCGTATTGACACGAGAAAAGTCCAGGGAGTTCGCGAAAGGGGAATGCTCTGAGCCACGCGGGTCTTGAATTGAAGGATTTGAATGACAAATCGATGACGAAATGAGCGTCGATCGATTGATCATGAAATGGAACCGAGTTCTTGAAAGGGCGAAAGCACCATGTACCAGATTCCGACTCTAGTGGAAGGACCAATCTGGTTGGGTGGAGTGTGATTCGCGGTGTGAATGAGGGCAACGAGTGAATAACCAATAAATAGATTATTATCGGAGACAACAACAGTACAATAATACGAATCGGCACACTCCGGTGTGTGGTTGAACGTCGTGGGGTGACGGTAGAAGGGAAGAGACTCGGGGTCACGTGGCGCGCACGTGGGCGGCAGCACGTAAACAACTCGAGGGAGAATGAAGGAAAGAGAGGGTAGATCAGTGCACGAGGGTGACAGTAGAGAGGTGAAAGTGGCCAATAGAGAGGTGAAAGTGGTATCGATTGATTCACGCCCGAAAGGGAGAGAAGTCAACGATGAGGAAATGAAATGACAACCGAAAGGCGTCAATAGAATGAAATCAGTGAAAAGAAGAATGAATGAAATAGAGGGAACAGGTGTGGCACCGTTTCTCACCAACAATAGCCAACCTCCGCTCTGAATGGGCGCCGCAGACTTATGAGCCTTTGGCTGAAGTGACAACAGGGAACCAAGCGACCTCCTTGGAGGAGCGCTCTCGCTGAAGTGAGGAATAGTCAGCGCGAAAATAGAGCGAGAGACGAACCGCGACGCGTGACAAACGCAACCACTTTCGTTCTAGACTATTCTACGGGAGATCAAGAGGTCAAATGCAAATGGCATGCAAAGGGAGGGAGGGATGAGGGCGCGGGGCATACTGTAGGATGGCCAATGCATCGAGAACTGATTTGATTATGCAAATCGATATAATTATTGATTATTATATGAATTTGGGTACCAAATTGATAGAATTTGGTACATTATGTGAATACATAGAAAAAATTAATTGGCAACAAGCGAGTCACCAAAGCTTTTAAGATGGCCAAAATAAAATCTAATCAAGTGAAATGTGATTTCACGTTAAAAATATCAAATTTAACCCGGCAATAATGCTAGCAAAAGATTAGTGCACGGGCCGGTATTGAACCTGAGCTCCAAGTATCCCTCAGACGGGCGAAGATAACGGTACTTTGGCACCGATTTTTTTGAAATTTTTAAGTTCAATCATATTCTACGACAAAAACTGCACATACTATCAGAGAACTGAGATGTGGCCGCAATTGGAAAGCGGTGGGCCAAATCAATATTCATAAAAACGAGCCGACATTTGCATATTTCTCCATGGTTCTGGGCTCTATGGTGATGAAAATGAGTTTCCTTTCAGATTCTGACACAACTTTTCATGCTCTTTCGAATGAGCTCTCACTCAATGCCCAAATCGAAAATTTTTCTCAAAGATCAAAGAAACAACTTTTTCGGTCAACAATTTTTTTAAAGTCCAAACTACCCCTAGGGGTCTCATATGCAAAGTATGAGTACCTGAAGCCCATATTGGTGAGTTGTGCAGCCTTACCTGCGATCTTACAGAGAACGAGTTTTAAGTACCCAGCAGACATGTTTGGGAATTCTAGCCTACAGTAAGCCGATTTTAAATGAATCCTTAATGAATCGTAAAACCGAGATACGCAAGAATACTTCATATCTTTCTTTCGTTTTGTTAACCAAAAGTTGGAACATGCACATTACATTTTCATGTGTATCCAGGCCAATAAATTCTAAAGAAATTCTCTGTTTGCCCCTTTTTGAGGTGCATCCCTAAGTTTGTATCACACTCTACAAGAGTTTGCAATTCAATATAGTTTTATGCTCTTTTGAACGAGCCCTCAGCCTGAATCCTTATTATCAATGATCAAAGATCAACTTTATTGGTAGAAGTTAAAGAAGGTCCATACACCCGCTGAAGGTCAAGTACACAGAATATGAGCACTGAGCGATGTTTCTACGGTAGGTCAGAGCAAGTAAAACAATCGATCGATACGCTGTAGTATGGGTAGGTCAACATGAGGAAATCAATCAATGGGTGTGTAGTAGTAGGGGTACGGTAGGTGTAGGCTCATGGAGGAGTACGGTGGGTGTTAAGAAACTACTTCTAAACCAACATAACTATTGCAGCTCACGGAACTCTTGCGAAGGAGGGTTCCACCTGCGCCGTCCGACAGGAGCAAAAGGCTCCGAGAGATATTCGGGTACCGATTTATCAATTTCCTTAGCATTGTCTCGGTTGATAACAGAACAAAGCGGTCTTAACTATCCGAGTGCCATGAGCGTAATGTGTAACCTTTCAGACTGAAGGCGCTTGTCACTCCCGAGCAGAGGAAGAAGAATAGGGAGGAGAGGGAGAAGGCGCAGCAGCAGGCGCAGCTGCAGCGAGCGCGGTCGCAGCATGCACATCGGCAGAAGCTGCTGCAGGACCGGCTGATGTGGGAGGCGCACGAAGCTTTCCAGCAGGAGAAGAAGCGTGAGGCCCAGCTGGAGCGGAAGCAGCGGGCACAGGCTCTGCTGCAGCAGCAGCAAGCTCAGCAGCGCCAGGATCAGGCACAGCAGGCTCTGCTGCAGCACCAGCAGCAAGTGCGGCTGCAGGCGTACCAAGGGCGTCAGCAGCAGGCCCAGCTGGGGGAGCAGGCGCTGCAAGCGCGTCAGGCGCATGCACAGGCGCATGCCCAGCTGCAGCAGCTGCAGCAGCAAGCGCGTCAGGCGCAGGAGCAGCTGCTGCAGCAGCAGCAGCAGCAAGCACAGGCCCAGCTGCAGGCACAGCAGGTGATCGCCCAGGTACGGTGCATTTCCTGAGTATTGTGAACAATTAATACATTCAGAGAGCCGTCGCTCCGGTCAACGCGGTGCAGCAGCAGCAGCAGCCCGCGCAGCAGCAGCGAGGTCCCGTCGCCGCCGCCTCCTCCGGCGTCATCGCTCAGGTTCGATGCATCTCCTAAATTTTTTTCACTCAGGTTATAGGCGGATAGAGAGGGTTACTTGAGAAGTAACATAACTTAGTGTCTGTCTGTCTGTTTGTTTGTCTGTAACGTCTGTCACGCTTTTGAAAAATCCTTATAAATCGCTTATTTCTCATCGCCCAAGCCTAAGTCTGGTACCATACGAATCACCACGAAAAACTTTTTCAAAAAATTTGCATATTTCATAGTGATGGCGCAATTTGACGAAATTTCTCTTCACGCCGTTTTCGCCTGAAACTCATCCAAATCACTCGAGCGAACCACCAAACCACTTCCCACGAATAATATTTTCAAAATTTGCATATTACATAGTGATGACGCAATGTATGACGAAATCTCTTTTCGCGTCGTTCTCGCCTGAAACTCAACCAAATGACTTGTGTGAGCTACTAAACAACTTCACGTCCGGATCGCCCCCACCCCCTCCTTTACGTAGATTCATACAGCGCTATTAAAAGAACCTAAATACCTGGCGCAACCTGCGATGCGCTCGCGAAAGGCTCGTGAGGCTGAGAGCTATTCGACGGCTTGCAATTCAAGTGAATCTATGACAACCTTAACACACCCCCCGGCGTACAACGTAGCAACCGGAGGTTGCTAGTTACGTACTATACGTGTGAATGAATTTTCGATATTTTTTCTAAATAATTTGAAACGCGATCGGCCTAAGAATGTACAAGAGGGTGGCACAGTAGCTGAAAATCGACCTCAGGGGTTCATATTAGGTGGTAGGCCATTACGAATAGGATGCACCTCAGCCGGAAAATTAAACTGAAAAGTTGATCTTTGATATTTGAGATCGACTTTTTTCTTTGATTTTTCCCCCACGTGTGATATACCATTCGATAGAGCATCAAAAGATATCGAATCTGGCACATTTAATTTATATATTTTGATGGTCTAACGAATGGTAAATCACTTGTGGGGTCAAAGTCAAAGAGAAAAAGTCGATCTCAAACATCAAAGATCAACTTTTGGTTCCCATTCTCCGGCTGAACAGTTTCCACCCCTAGGGACTCTAACCACCAAGTCTGAGTCCCTGAGGACGATTTGCAACTACTGTGCCACTTGCACTCCTGATCTCGACGTTCTCCGCGTTTTAATTATTCAATTATGCATTCCAGTCGGGTACTGGTGGCCGAAACGATGGAGCTGCTTCAACCTCGTCCGCCCAGAGCCCGGTTCGATTTTTCGATATTATTGACGATATAGAGCAGTCTCTATTTTGTTTCTAAATGGTATGGTAATCACTGCTTTTCGCAGGGCCTCCCAGATATCGCCATTGGCGCCAACCAGCCCGGCCCCTCGCAGCCTGCCGACCCCGTCGCGCGCAACCGCAAGGCCATTGAGGTTGTCACCATCGACGACGTGAGTTCCTCCCGCTTCTTGGAACGAGAGACTTCAGATTATCAGAAGGGGATATTCAGTGATTATCGGCATTAGAAGAGTCTTCTTAGTGAAACATTAGAGTGCGCAAGAGGGATGTCCTGGTCGCTATCTGATGCGTAATTGAGTAATTCAGTGATCGACGAGCGAGCAGACGAGTAGGAGTCGGCCACAAGATTCGCCGATTCAACATCTCCCCCTCTCTCCAACCTCTGAGACCGACCATCTACCGTCCTTCCCCGTACTTTCTACCCCTCTTTCCCTTATCGTTTCTTTCCCTGTCCACTCTCTAAACTTTAGGAATTGCATTCATTATCAGGTAAATTGTTTCGTAATGTACCGTAGTAAGCTCTTCCCTCTGACCCTCTCCCTCCCCTGAGTACTTTCCCCGTTCAGCCTCCTAATCGCTGCCTTGGATTCTGCCCATTGTTCTGTATAACTTCTTTATCTAATTAGCCTTGTCTTGCTATACACTTCACATGTATTCCCTCCTTCTCTATCCCTTCTTCCACCGAAAGGAGATCGAGTGTTGGCAGATTGCTTCCCTTCTCATTCGATTCCGAGACTGAACTTCCCATCGCTCCCGTCTCTCATTTATCTGCCTTGTTTTGCCGTTATGTATCGATAAATGTTTTTTTAAAGTACGATATTGTAGAGAGTGATACAGTTACCCGTTCTGGCGGGATCTTGTTCTATTTTTGAATCAATCCAATATCAGAAGGGAGGCACCACTTCCCAACTGTCTCTCAGCATGGGTACCTCTCTCTCTCTCTTTACTTCCTTCGGCAGGGGGCAGAGGAGGAGTGTGGATAATTGGTTCCTCTTTTCGAGGCTATTTCCCCTCCGTTTCATGCGATATTGATCCATCAGCGCTTCTCACACTAGACTGTATCTTCATCCCTTTTTTGCGAGTTTATTCACCTTCACGCTGGCTCAAGCTGCTAGCGATTTCTCTAATGACCAATTTAAGTGATGTCCTACTGCCTCTTCGCCTATTATGCTGACGGCAAGGACGAGGAGAGCTACACGGTCCACGAAGTCGACAAGATTCCGGTGAGGTCCACCTACAAACTTGGAATTTCAACGCAATCAGATCTTTGCAGAGTCGGATCCCTTTGGGAAGTATAGTCGCTGGTACGGAGTGCGAGCTGCTCTACGAAGGAGCGTACTTTCGCTCAATCCTCCTGCATGCAGGCAATAATTGCCGAGTGAGAACATTATTGCGAGTCCTTTGATTATACCCTACATATCAGAACGTGATCACGTTGTATGAGAAGCTCGAGAAGAGTTTCGTCTCCAAAGAGGAAGTCCTCGCAGCCAAAACGCCCTCAAAGGTACTTTCGCTGTTTTGCAAGAATGATTGATTAGTGGTAGTCGACATGCGTGTATCTCCGTTTCATGTTCAGTCCCTTTTCCCCTTTAAGAAGTCAGGTATCGTCCGCTTCGCACTGTCAGATAGGTAGATAGTGAGAAATCAACGTGTAACTGCTCCCTCTTGGCTCAGTGAAATCGATCATAGTCGAATTGTCAACACTAGAGTGGGTTAGGCGCATTAATAACACGAAGAGATAGAGGGAAGGAAGGGAGAGGAAAGCAGTGTGCTGCCTTTCCTTGAGGGAACAATTGCTCTGTACACGCACAAGGTGTAAGGCCTGCAGGGTAATGAGAGAATGGCAGGAAGTACGCAGTGTCATTCTGAAATAGATGTTGACGTTCCCTCAAGACCAAAAAACCAAGTTTGTTCGATTTTATGAAAGTTTGGGGCGTCATGAGAATGAAAAGGGTGAAAACGGTAATTTTTTTAAAGCTGGAAGATCGACGGGGCTCACTATAGACTTGCTATATACGCATCATCCGTCTATGTGATCAGTTGAGAGCTAAACAATGGAAGTGCAATTGCAGATTATGAGGCTGGTCAACCGTCGCAATCCCAAGCCCGCTCCGTCCTCTGGGTGGGTTTTCGTAGCATTGCTCGACTGATCTTAGAAGAAACCAGCATAAACTCAATGCTGACCACTGTTTCAAGGCTAATATTTATCTTTCGCAGGCAGAAGAACGTCCAGAAGGTCCAGAAGGTGAAGAAGGCTATGACTGACGAGAGGAAGAGAAATGCCAACGAGGAATCGACAGTTGTCAAGTGAGAATATTAGCCAGTTGCTTACACACTATTCCTAAACACGGGCAGAACCTCGAAAACTCTCGGGAAGCTAGGAGTAAGGTAGCTTGAGCCTGCTCGGCTAGTGACTCAGATCATATCAGTCCTTATCAGACTGTTCATCTATACCATGCCTTGCAGGAAGAAGAGAGTCAACGTGTGCGAGAAACTGAAGCAGGCAAGAGACGAGAAAGAGGAGGAAGCGAGAGTTCTCCAGTGAGTGTTCCAATCGTTGATTGTAGATTATCATTCGATGTGATCGGGCATTTGATGTGAACGTAATATTGCAGGGAGGCTCGGGGTGGTGACGCAGAGGAGGAAGATGCGAGAGAAGAGGGAGATGATGGAGAGGAGGAGGAAGGAGAGGGAGAGGAGGAGCCTGCACACGACGAGTGAGTCTCCGGAATACTGTAGACTATCGATTAATAATCATTGTTTCAGGATTCCTGCTGCCGACGGTGACGCGATGATCGATGGGGAGGTGGCAGATGGTGGAATGGGAGAGGAGAGAGGTGCGTGTCTAATGATTCGATCAAGAGATAACAACTGAATCGCAGATCCTTCTCCTGTCGAAGCAAGAGCGGCAGTGCCCATCGTCCCCAATGCCGATGCCCTCAGGGCAAGAATCATGGAGACGAGAAAGAAGCTCAAGAGTTAGACCATTTAAGAGACCGGCTCCGAGAAAATTTACCATTCAGGCTCTTTTGCGGACATTTCCCTAGGGCTAGGATCCAGACCGCCCCAGGCACATATGTTGGAGGTCCTGAGACCCTATTCACAAAAATGATGAAATATTGGTCCGCGTTGCGCAATGCGGCGCGCCAGGTGCGCGCGAAGTTTGAAAAGTGCATTTTCATATCTT
>LS499655.1:631474-659112 GCA_900490845.1 Pristionchus japonicus
CGGTTGAAAAGATATGAAAATGCACTTTTCAAACTTCGCGCGCACCTGGCGCGCCGCATTGCGCAACGCGGACCAATATTTCATCATTTTTGTGAATAGGGTCTCAGGACCTCCAACATATGTGCCTGGGGCGGTCTGGATCCTAGCCCTAGGGAAATGTCCGGGGGGTGGTGAATTTTCCCCGATCCGGTCTCTTAATTATTTTTTTAGGAACACATCTTGTTTGATTGCTAGATCAAGAGGTTTTGAATTCGTAATCGGTCGACTCTCTGTAAGCGTGCTTTGGATTTCTGGAGGGTGCTCATGAAGATGCGCACGGTCATTTTCCACATTACCTTCCATTGTCTCCAGGCGCCGTCACGTCGATACCGGCTTTTACGCTCGTTCTCTGTGACCGAAAGAGCTAAAATTAAATTATTGTGGCTCCTGGGCCAGAATCTGACGCTGATCATGCCTGTCTACTTATTTTTTCGTGATTTTGAGACATAAATTTCAAAAATCGATATTTTGACTTATTCATAATCGGGCGGAATGGCCTACATAGATCGACTCGCCGTGACAAGAGGATTCCAATTCAATGTTTGTTATTCATATTGGACTCTAAGTTGTTGAATTATACTGTAGAAACAGACGAGAACTTTCGCTTACTCTGCATCTCTGCGCTATCTCCTTTTCTCACGCTCTCTAACCTCAGATGGGTCGAAGGGGTGGATCAAAGGAGAGAGGCGTCGTTCTTTCTCGATTTGCTTCCGTTTTCGTTCTCATTAGAAAAACAAGTGTTCAAAAAGGTTTAGCGGCCTAGGTTTGAAGCGCAAAATTCTATTTCGACGTCTAGAGCCAATGGAAGGCCAACATGAGCTGCCATCAGCACCCTCTAAAACCCCGACATACACACTTTCAACGTATCAACTCATTTGACTATGACGGCCCTTGTTCGACTATTACGCGAGCGGCGTCTTATATATCTAATCACTCGCAGTTCTAGAATATAATGGACTCTTGAGCACTGTGGCTACTACATAGAACAATGAAACAAAGTGCTTTGCAGAGGCAAATGCGATGCACGCCGTCTACGTTCAGGCTGTCGACAGGGCCTGCGATCAAGTGGATGAGAGCAACAAGATCATCAAGGTGAGAACTGCTAGAAAACCCCTTAGAACTGCAAAATGATTCGAAAACTGAAAAAAATGACGTTCCAAAAATACAATCAATTCTTTTTTTGAGGGCTATGAAGAACAGGAAGCTGAGCTGCAGCGACAACTGCAGCAGGCGACTCGAGGAAGAGCCGCCGTCCCTGAGGTCGTGGATCTCACAGGGTAAGATCAACTAGTGTCACAAGCCAAGATGATTCATTGATATCTGATAAATAATCAATTGATTCAGGGACGACCAACCTACTTCCTCCAACGCTGCCGCCCCTCAGCCTCAAGCCGTACCCGCGAACTTCAACTAATTAGTTCCCCTGTCGTTCGTCTAATTTCTCTTACTCTCCTACTTTTTTACTTTCCATCGACTTTCTCTAGATGTCTCAGATATGAGACTGATCTACCAGCAATTGTTCCCTCTTTACGATCGATCCTAATCCCTTCTGCTAGTTTCCTCTGCCCCTCACCATGTTACCCATGTTTGTGCAGACCTCCTCCCCGCATCCCTCTCCGAACTCGCTCTCTTTCTTCCCATTTCGCCACCTTCCATACGTTACTTTTTTGTCGAAGATTGAGAATGCTGTTTGGCATCCCCACTCCCCATATACTTCGTAATCACCGTCTCCGTCTAGCACAAACACGACTTGTTTCACGTCGAAGTATTGATCATTGACTTTCTTCTCTCCTTATCTTATGTATCGATGAATGTTGCTTTTATATTCGAAATTCTGTGGGTGTGATACAGTAACCAGATTTGGGTGGATCTGGATTCAGCATCCAAATAATGAAGTCACTTCAAACAGTTAGGGAGGTGGAAGCCGCTTCCAGTCTCTTCCCTTAGGGGCCAGTGGTTTCCATCGACTGCTGTTCACTAGAGGTGTCACACCAACAGAGAACAGCTACTGAACAACCATAAAAACATTTTAAAAAATCAAAAAAATCATTAGTCAATCTGTCAGTGAGTTATGGTGTGACGTGCGCAAGGATTCTGTAGTGCGACGACGTTGTGTGTAGTCGCGTAGAGGGCATCGATTCAGGAGAGAGTCGCCCTGAGGGAAGAGAGAAAGAGGGAACAGATGGAAACGAGGAAAGGGAGAGTCGGAAGGGCAGAGAAGATAGGGAGGGGATCTTCCATTCGTGCCCCCTTGGGAAGATTACGTCGTTCGTTTCCCTCTTTCTCTCTCACTGCTCAGACTCGCCTGAAAATTGCGCTCTATGTATCTGTTCTCCAGAAAACGTACTGCGACTCTGTTAATTGCCTTCCCTTCACCTCTCTCATTCCTGTCTTCTTGTCATCACGAGTCTGTTTGTACCTCTTGGTATCAGTCCATTATCAGTTCCATTCTAGAGGGAGTAGTGTGCATGTCCCTCTCTCTCTCCATCTCCCCTCGATGTCCCTCTCTCTCTCCATCTCCCCTCGAGTATGGAATGGGCTGAGGAAGAGTGGAGGCAATTGTGCCTCCATCTCCCTCCCTTTCCACTCTGTTTCTTATGCTATTCCGAATTCGACGATCTATACTCCCATCGTCATATTACGAGTCAATGCATCATCGTTCACGCGCGTTGATGCTTGTAGCCGTTTCTCTAACGTTTCTCTAATTTGAGGAATGACGGGCTATGAGTACTTCCTCTTCTCATACTATGCGACGGCAAATCATCCGGAGTCGTATATTATATACGCCGATATCCCTGTGAGTCCTACTATCACTTTGTCAATTCACCAAGGATCATTCAAGCGTTCCTGCACTCTTCTGAGAAGAGCGCCGTCGAAGCGGGGAATTCGAGGCACTCGCTGCTCTCTGCGGTACAGAGGGGAGATGTGGAGATCCCAGCTCGTATACCGCGGTGGCTGGAAGGTGAGACATCGGCTGCCCCCCCATTACCGTAACCCCACCTATCGTACCCCTAATCCTCCTGTCTGTCTTCCGTCCCGATTGGGAAGGACGCCTCCAAAGGAAATCGCGATAACTATGGATTATTTCTTCTCCCTTTTTTGCTACAGTAACCCTACGGCATCGACAAGCCTAGATAATCCGATTTTCAAATTTCAGACATGCCGCAGACTCTACGAGCTCCTCAAGGGCGGAGAGATCGACAGAAGGGCTGTGGTCCGCGGATCGGCAGTCGCGAAGGTGAGCATTTGTGGTTCGAATTCGTTTGGTGGACAACAAATTCGAATTGTCTTATTAGCTCCCTCCCTTCACCCCCGTTTATGCCTTGTAACGTCAGGCTTTGCAAAGGAGAGAAACATGTGGTGTTGTTTCGGCGCTAGTCAGTGCCAGTGACCATTGAACTTGGCAGGTCAACGATTCGGACACTATTCCATTCTCTCTCATTGCCTCGTGATAACGGTCATTATTAGTGGTTGGTGTCTTATCACTACTAGAGAGGAGGAGGAGAAGGACAGGGGGCGAAAGAAAGGGATGAACGGGGGTGATTGAGAGACCGAGGAGAAGGAGGGAAAGGAGGAGTAGGAGGGAAGGCAGGTGGTGTGTGACGAGAAGGGGTCTTCCTGGGGGGAACACTATCTCACTCTATGGTACTTGAATCGCTGAGACTTCCTGATAAAACGGCAAGAAAGAGAGTAAAGGAAAGAGAAACGGACTCATCGACCGTCTAAACCTAATCTATACCCTGTAAAGACATCTTCTAGGAGTATTGAAAAGCGCATCAGAGTGATGTTTGACCAGATTTTATAAAAAGACTGGGACAGGGTGAGGACTGGATTGAGTAGGAGCATGGTGGTGGGGGAATAAGAAAGGAGATAGAATTAGCATTATTAATTGCTATCTCTGCAGGTGCATCGCCAGCTAAGCCAGGAACCCGACACAGATGACGAAGAGTGAGACTTCGCTTCATTTTTTGCTCCACCAGACTATCGATGAAAAAGATCTTTGCAGTACCCCGGTCAACAACTCGATGGACGATGATACGGAGGAACATGCGGGAGGAGACGAGGAGGACAATGAGGATGGAGAAGGAGTGGGAGAAGAGGAGGACGAGGATGCGATGTCCGCAGGTTTGTCTTTCATTTCCCCCTCCTTCCCACCCCACCCCCGGATTCCTAATGATCGGAACGTGAAGCGTAGCGTTGCCTCAGAGTGTGCCGGAGCTTGTTTCTGTTTGGTACTAATGCATCTCAGATGGTGCCGGCGATAACGAGGAGGAGGAGGAGGAGGACATGGACCAGGCAGCGCAAGGAGAGAATGAGGAGACGGAGCAGGGAGTGAATGGACAGAACGAGGAGGACAACGAAGATGACGCCGATAGTGTCCAGATCCTCAATGTAAGTCTATTCTCCAGGAACCAGAGGATCCTTGATCTACTTATCGAGAGATTCAGTGAGAAGCGAGCCAGTGCACCGTCGCTCGACCGAGAGACGTCCCGATACTGATCTTTACCCTCACGCCATTCATGTATGTGCCACTCCTATGAGTCAACTTCAGTCAATCCCTTCTCACTTCTCGCTCAGTCCTATCGCTTCTACCACTTTCGTTTTCCTCCTCGTCTTCTTCTCTTTCGACTCTCTACACTTTCACTAGGAACTTTTTTTTGTTATGCTCCGTATTCTCTCCTCCTCTGCTCTCCCTCCCATCTGATCCACCCTCTCGAGGAGGAGTTTCTTCTCCTCTAATTCCCTTCCCGGTCACTGCAATCGCTTCTGTCCAGCGTTCTTTATTATCTAACTGCTTCTTGTCTTGATATGGACTACGTCTCGATTGGTTACCAGTTCACCTTTTCCCCTCTCCAAGTAACCCAGTCCCTTCCTTCTGTTTTACGATCATCGAGATGCGATCAAAGGACAGCGGATTCCCTCCCATCTTCCTTCCGAGACTGATAGTTCCCGATACCATCTAATTTACCATCAGTCCCATAGCTTCCGTACTTATTATTAAGAAGACCTATGTAACAATTGCAATCTAGTGGCCCCTTCTTCTCCTACTATTACGTTCGATAAAGTTTGTTTTAGATATATTTGCAGTATATGTGATGCAGTAGCAAGTTCTGGAAAGTATTTACTCTAGCAGAAAATGCAACAAAAATTATTCTTGAAGAATTGTGCTGCCTGCGCAACGACTGCGTTAATGTGAGTGCCTGTGGAGTAGTAAACTGCTGTAGGGAAGGATTGCTTCATACTTCATCTCTTTTGCGGACGAAGGAGATCGGAGAGTGACGGAGAGTGGTGTGGGAGGATGTAGACACTCTCTGCCCTTAGGGGTCAGTTGTTTTCCTTCACTGCTGTTCCCTCGAAGTAGGGTACTCGTCACAAGGATCACACCGATGCAATGAGTGTTTTTTTGGAACTTTCAAGCAAAATTGATACCGAGTTGATGCTAAAATGGCCCCGAGAGATGACAGAAAGACCCTGAGAGATGAGAGAAAGAGGGAACAGAGAGAAAGGAGGAAATGGACAGTCGGAAGGGAAGAGGAGAGGGGGAGGGGTCTTCCATTCGTGTCCCTCGGGGAGATTTCATCGTTCGTTTCCCTCTCTCTCTCACTACTCTGACTCGCCGGAATTTCGCCGTTTTGGTATCTGTTTTCCAGAAAACGTAGTGCAACCCTGATAATTTTCTCCCTTACCTCTCTCATTCCTGTCTTCTAGTCATCACTAGTCTGTTTGTACCACTTGGCATCAGTCCATCATCAGTTCCAATCGCGAGGAGTAGTCTCATTCTCTCTCTCCTTCTTCCATCTTCGAGTATGGTATGGGCTGAGGAAGAGTAGAGGCAATTGCTGTCTTGATCCCCTTCACTTTTCCCTCAGTATCTCATGCTATTCCGAATCTATAGAGTCATCCTCTTATTACGATCTTCTTATCCTCTTTATTCATGCGCGTTTATTTTGGTTGCCGTTTCTCTAATGATCAATTTGAGGGATGCCGGAACGGAAGTGCCTCCTCTTCTCCTACTTTAAGACTTCTGGAGTACCGGAGTCTTATATCATCTATGGCAAAATCCCTGTAAGTCCTTCTTTCAGTTTGGCCGAGCATGACGGGTCAATTCTAGCCTCGCTGCTCTCTGCTGAGGAGAGAAGCATCGAAGAGAAGAGTCAAAGGGACTCGCTGCAGTCTCCATTTCGGAGGTCGGAACTGGCCATCCCAGCTGCTCTTTGTCGGCGAGTACGAGGTGAGAGGACCAGCAATTATTAATAGCCTCTGATTCGAATTTCAGACATGCGAGAAGCTCTTCGAGGAACTGAAAGGCGGAAAGATCCTGAAGGAGAATGTCCTCAATCGATCTGCGGTGAGAAAGGTGAGCGCTTCATTTGGACTAGGGGTTCGAATTCGTCTGGGGAACAACAGATTCGAATTGTCAGTTAGTTTCCTCCCTTTATGCCTTTTCTGGCTTAAAAACGTGTGGGAGATAGAAAGTATGTAGTTGTTCGACGCTAGGCAGCATCAGTGAGCTTCGAACTTGGTCGGTCAAAGTTTCGGACTGTACATTATTCCATTCCCTCTCATGGCCTCGTGATAAAGGTCATTGTTAGTGGTTGGTGTCTTATCACTACTAGAGAGGAGGGAGGAGGACATGTTGTTCGGGCGAGCAACGGTAATTATTGGCTTAGATTTCGAGATGGAGAGAAGAGGATTATAGGAGATAGAGAGGGAAGAAAGAGAGAGATCGAGAGAGGAGGAGGAGGAGGACAAGGAGGGGAAAGCAGGTGCTGGTTAGTGTGACGAGGAGAGGTCTTCCTAGGGAGGGGAACACTTGTCTATGGCACGGGATCACAATATAAGGCTAGGGTAATTAAATTGCTGGGATTTCCTCATAAAAAAAGGAAGAGAAGGAGAAAGGGGGAAAGTGGAACAGACTCATCAGCATTCCGTAATGATTGATCAAACATCGAGTATTCGAGTATCAGAGTGTACTTTCGCTGGTTTGTTTGAAATTACTAAAGTGTGCTGTCAGTTGGGGTCGATTTCTAGGGTACTGTAGACAGTTCACAGTAGAAGTACGCTGTAGGCTATAAGAGAGCAGCTACAGCTATTACTACTCGTTATCATTTCAGGTCGAGCGTCAACTGCAGGTCGAGCGAGATGCAGAGAGGCAGAAGAACCAGTGAGTCTTCGCCGCATTTTTTACGCTACGAGACTATCGATGAAAACTAATATCGCAGGAGCAAGGTCAACAACTCGACGGACAAGGACGAAGAGAAGCAGGAGGAAGAAGTGGGAGATGAAGAGGATGAGAATGCCGCGAGAGACGAAGGTTTGCCAATTCTCTCTGTCTAGAGATAACAACTGTTTCTAAGATCATGCCGACGATAACGAGGAGGACATGGGCCAGGCTGGGGAGGGTGAGGAGGAGGACGAGGCAAGTGACGGAGGAGGTTTGTCTGTATGCTCTCTCAGGAGATAACAACTGAATCTCAGATGCTGCCGACGATAACGAGGAGGAGGAGATGGACGATGCACAGATGGCCGGAGGTTTGTCTAGTCGTTCTCTCAGGAGATAACAAAGGCATCTCGGATAATGCAGACAACGACGACCAGATGGATCAGGCAGCGCAGGGGCAGAATGAGGAGGACGATGAAGAGTCGGATGGCGGTTACGTCTATCAGGTGGCCTACATCCCGGGGCGTCCCCCACCCGAAGTCATCACCTTGGAGGTAAGGCCCCCTCTAGTCTAGTGGAATCAGAGGATCCTTGATTGGTATCTGATTGCTAATCGAGTTATTCAGTGAGCTGCGAGCCTGAGTACCGTCGTTCGACCTTCCGATCCCGATTATGATCTTCCCCTCACGCCATTCATCCATGCGCTACTTCCTTCCCTTTCATCTTTGTTTCTTTTCCTTCCCACACACGTTTCGTTTTTATGCACGAGCATTTACCAGTAACTGTCTCGTTATGCACCGTATCCTGTCCCTTTTCCCTTAATTCTCTTCTGACCCCCTCTCGATGATTCAGCCTGTACACCGTCGGTCGGACGAGACGCTGCCACTTGCTTCCTCCTTCCCGATACTGATCTTCCCTCTCACTCTTCTCCGCTACTTTCTACGTATGCGCCCCTTCTAAACCACCGTTCTTTACTTACTATTGCTGTCTGGCTATGCACTACACACCGATTTGTTCACCATATTTCTCCCTCCCTTTCACTCATCCCTCTCTTCCTTCCCAACCACCATCATCGAGAGGCGATAGAGGAGGTCCCTCCTCTTTCTTCCGAAACTGACTAGGGAAGTTGTCGAGAAACTCCTCGCATCCTTCCCTTTCCACTCTCTGGCTACTTTCATGCACTAGAATTCACTAGTATTTGTATCGTTATGCACCGTATTCTCTCCCATTTCCCTCTATCCTCTGATCCCCTGTCGAGCGGCGCGTTTCTTCTCCCTCCCCTCGCAATCCTCCACAATTGTCTGCCATCGCTTCTCTCCTGCGTTCTTCGTTTTCTAATTGCTGGCTGAGTTGCTATGCACTACACCCCGAATGGTTACTCCGTTCAGCTGTTTGCGCCCCTCTTCTTCTCCCCATTTACGATCAACGAGAGGAGAGGGGGAGACGATTACCAGCCCTCTTCCTCCCGAGAGTGACCGTCCCGCAAACCCATCCCGCTTTCCAGTCACTCCCAACACTTCCTTCCACAGCTTCTCTCAGTATTATTCGATCTACGAGAGGAGATCGGACGGCATTGATTGCTTCCCCCTTTCCTCCCGAGAGTGCCCGTCCCGCAAACCCATCCCGCATTCCATCCACTCCCATCGCTTCCTCCGACAGCTTTTCGTTTTCTCTCTCTCTCAATATTTTTCGATCAACGAGAGGCGATCGGTTCCCCCCTTCGCCGAGAGTGACTTTCAACCAATCCTCTCCTACTGTCCGTCCTGTCCCATCGCTTCCGTCCATCGATTATCTGCTTTTCAGTAATTCATATTACCATTTTATGTAACAATTGCAATCTAGTCGCTCCCTCTTCTCCTACAATTTCGATCGATAAAGCGTATTTTTTTAGATGTATTTGAAGTGTATGCGACAGTTGCAAGTTCTGGAAAGTATCTTTTCTAGCAGAAAATGCAATAAAAATCAAAATTCGAAAGTTGTTGATGAACTAAGAATCATTCTTCAATCAGGCAGAGCCACAAGTCGTTGTGTGTTTGTTGTAGGGTAGAATTCTGTAGCGAGGAGTCGTGTAGTTCTCAAATTGGAATCAATATAGCCGGAGTGCCGACGAGAGGAGAGATAGAGGAGGAAGAGATGGACAGAAGGAGAGAGATGGAGAGAAAATGGAGGGGGAAAAGAGATGGAGGGACACTTTCACTCGTTTTCTCGTGGAGAAATTGAGAGGCGTTCAGTTTTACAATGCTTCCCTCCCGCTGGTACTCACCTACTCATGTCGTTTTTGAATAGGTCGTGATACTGGTACTGGGTTGCAACGACTGACAGTTTACGTATACACTAATCTGAGACATCCCCACTTTTTTCATTTCGCGATACTCCTTTTCGTTGACAAGAATCTCTTCTTATCAGTTCCAATCAGTTACCAACTCCACTCGCGAGCGCTGTAGTCAGCTTTTCTTCCTCCCTCTCTCTCCTCTCTTTCTCTTTCTCCCGTTTCTTCCGTTCAATCAAGGCAGTGTAATTGGCCCTTTGCGTTCATCCCCATATTGCGAAAGGAACGGGGAGGGGAGATGGTGTGTGCATATGACGCGAGACTCGTGCACGAACATCTATCGCAGCTTTCCTTACCTCTAGTTACACCTTACTACAATTGATGGTAGCAATAGAGAGTCGGATCCGAACAGCATTGGGTGAAGATAGAGAGGAGAGACGCTTGATTTATGACGCGAGAAGAGGAGGGGAGAGGGAGAAGGGGATGAGAGAAAGTGTACAGGACCTTTGCATCACACTCAACACCTTTGTTCGTCTGTCGCGTGTAATTGAGCCTCTTCATTATCAGGATTTAGACGATTTCGGCTTTCGGCGTAATCCATTCGAAATCTTTATTTCAATTTGAAACTTTTCAAAAATATATTTACAGATGGCGAAGAGGTACTACGTGATCTGGTTCGCTGAACATCCTTCGACTGGGGAGAAAGAGTGCTATGCCGTTGTGGAGAGGGACGAACTCCCCGTATGAATTTACTTTCAAGTTTTATGACACTACACTAGACTCTCCTCATTCTCTCATCTCTCTGACCGGCTAGCGAGTGTGTGAAATGAGCAGAGCACCTACTTTTTGAGCATTATAAACGGCGCAAAATTCGCAGAAAGCCTGGAGAAACACCATCCATCTCGGCAAGATCGATAACTACTATTGGCCCGACGATTCTGGAACCCGGAGGTTCTACGTCGCGAGATGCTGCTTCGAGTCGGCCATTCTGAAAGTACTTTCCAGTCAAATATTTACCATGGATGGGCAATATATTAGAAGTGATCAAGATTTCAAATGACACACGGTATTACCATATAACAAGAGTAATGACAATGTAACGTTTGCAATGTGATTGCACTTAAAATCGTCTCGTTGTAGGATGCCCAACTGCGTAAGGAACAACTGAGGTTTAACCTCATGAACAATAAGGAATCGATCGACACTCCAGTGGTCGACAGAAGTCCTCATGCACTTGTTAGTCTTTCACACTACTTTCCGAATTTGCCCAGTACGAAGTTCGTGGAAAGTCCAAACTGCATAGTGCGATTCACTTTATCATATTTTTCTATGCGCTCTTATCTAGTTCCTTCCCCATGACATCTTGATCACATTTTTGGGGGAAAAGCTTCGGGAAAACATTCATCTATCAATTTTAGGAGAATCTAGCCGTCGTAAAGTCGATGTATGACGACGAGAATCCGACAGGGCTCCCATGGGTAGGACGTCTGCGAATCGTTCGGTACGTGAGTTTCTCTGGTCTAAGAAAGAGCGCCTGCTTTACGAATTGATAAAATCGGACAGCGCGGATTCCTTGAATACGATTTACGGCCCGAATCTGTGCCAAAAGCACCCCTAAAGTGGGCTACAGTAAGCCATCATATTCGAGTAATATATCCGAACAGATTGACCGAACTTTTCTGCTCTGAGTCTCGGAAGTGTTGATTGTTGACTTCAAAGACTTCAGGGTTGACGATGCCGGCCAAACAATAACGAATCAGTCGGAGGAGGTGGAAGCGGGAGAAGAGGAAATGGTCGTGGAGGAAGGTGCGTGCTATGATTCTTCGAGAGATAACAACTCCATCTCAGATGATGTCCTAGTCGAGCCGGAAGCGCCCGTAATTCCTGATGATGTGGCACACCAGGCAAGCATCGCCCTTCAGAGTCAGTTGTTTGATCTTTCGGTACTTGTGGAGTTCACCGGAAGAGTGTCTGTCCACCATCCACCCCGACCACCAACCCTGCTTAGGGCAATACACATTCATCCTTCCGGGGAAATCCACAAGTGCCGATCTTTCTAGCATCATTGCTATTCATGGCGCTGGGACTACTCCCAGGAACATTGAATCAAAGCTCTTTTCAGAGGCTAACTGGGATCTCAGGGAGAAAGAAGGTGCATCTGAATCGGCACGCATCGCCTATGAGTCAGCTCAAGCTGACGTCGAAGCCGCACGCAAGACCGTCCAAGTGAGACGATCAAGACAAATATTCTCAGAATATTGTCAAATTTCTAATATTGTTTGGCATTTCCTCAATCGTGATCCAAATATTGATTTTGCAGGGATTCGAGTCAACAATTGCTGAGTGGAAGACACAAAAAGCGGCCAGAGATGCTGCTCTTGATCTATCCGCTCCTCAGACTCTGTATGCTCCTCCGGGATCCTCCAATGCTGGCTTCAGCGGCATGGTCGCCCAGGTTTGGTCTACGATTTTCAGCCAAGATTAGACAGCACTCAATGAAAAGTAAGGTGCGAGATGGTTGGAATGGAATACTGCGTGAGAATTTTTTACTCCAAAAATCGAACAAGTTCACAATCACTTATTGGGTTTGTGATTGCCGCTTTCCTTATCTTCCTCTTCTCCCTCTTTGTGCAATGTATCCTCCAGCGAGCACAGTCTCGAACACGGGAAATGCCTTTATCTCTTAGCCTCTTCGACTAAGAATGGACCGATTCAGAGAGCGGGACCGTCGAATGCACTGTCCGTCAAAAAGGATAAGAAGAAGTCCGGAAACAAGGTGGGAATGCGAAAGCGACGCTCATTTTGCAGAGCGGAAATTGCACTTTGAGAACAAGAATGTGGAGGGAAAATGCTTTGTTACCGAGTGGAATGTTTTGCTTGGGTTGGTGACAGAGATAATGGCAAAATCAATGGTCTTTATCATTTGGGTTGTACCCTAGACATCGACTCCGCTAATCCAAAATCACTTAATCAACTTTGCGAATGAATTTCGATAAATAGTTATAATATTATATTATTATCATTTTTTAAAAATCAATTCCAGACGGTCTCTGACGGCAGCAACGGTGCTCCATCGGCAAGCTCTTCGCCCCTCGACGTGGAGATGATTACGATTGATGTAAGTTTCTCGGCAATTGGATAGTTCCCCGCAAGAACGGATCTGTTTCACCCATTCTATTATTAGATTTCCTCACTCAGGGTTGGTGTGGGTAGGTAGTGGGTTGACACTCTTCCTGAGAAATCCACAAGTTCCTGTTCCTCTGGTTCCGTGGAACGAAATGCTCCGGGATTCCAATAAAATCGGTTGTTTCAGTGATGTCGCAGTCCTCCAGCATCCTGAGGATAGGGAGAGTACGAACCCGCCCTCTAGTCTGACTCTGAGACTGATCTATCTCTTCCGATCATCCGCCCATGCTACCCTTCATTTCTCCAACCTCCACTCGTTTCATTCGCTCCCCATTCTTTGGGAAGGGGAGCGGGGGCGCTTTTCGTAACCGTTTTCATTATGTATCGAACCCCTACTCCTTTCTCCTCCTTGACTTTATCTCTACTCCGATCCCTCTCTCCAGGGTGAGTCTTCACATTTCTAGTATCCTTCCCCGTCCCGTTCGCACCCATTGCTTCCGTATCGATGTTTCTTGTTCTTAGATGCTAATTTTCTCGTTTAACATTTGTCCTGAATTGGCTTCCTCTCACTTATTCAGCCAAGTCGATCAAATCGACCAGCTTGTTGCCTGTCGTTCATGAGATCATGAGTTCATGAGATTATGAGATTGAGTCTAAAGTCCTCTCGTAGTCATCCTTATCGATGTGGATCATCTCTATTAGTCGTTCTTTGACTAGCTTTGCAGTCATCTAACAATATAATTCACTTGTAGTTATGAATAAATTAATGTACGCTAATTACCTCGTAATGATGATCAATCCTCGACAAAGCGAGAGTGGATCTCGAATCCTCCCTGCCACAATGACGGTACTTCCCTCAGTAGATAAATGCCTAGGAAGGAGCAGTGAGGATCTCAATGAGAGAGAGGGGGAATGGATACTGTAGCTGTATCATTCTTCCCCCCCCTCTCCCCCTCTCACTTCCTATTCCTTATGCAAGTATGCAAATCGAGACGATGTCAGCAGAAGTCTCCCTACGAGTCTCTTGGCCTGTCGAACCATAAGGCGGATTTGGCGATGGAACAAATAGTATGTTCGAAGTGGTTCGATGAATCGGCTGCAATGGAGTCCGAAAAGGGGTGTTAGGAGTGAATAGAAAAGGATGTGACTCCGGGGGCAGTGGAAGACAAAAGAACGATATGTGAAGGAGGAAACGAAGGTGACCACTTGCACGTCTGGCCCGTAAGGCCCGTCGTGCTTCGTGTGTCTGAATACAGTAGGAAGTAGTCGTGTGGGTCGCAAAGGGCATCGATTCCGGAGAACCCCAAGGGAGGGAAGAGAAAGAGGGAACCAGATGGGAAGAGAGTTAGGCGGAGGGAGAAAGGAGAAACGCAGCTAGTCTTTCGTACGAGTCCTCGGCAAGCACTATTGAGAGGAGTAGTTCTCTTCTGCGTTCGCATTTCTTCTTTTGTTTGTATTTCCGCTCTTCTTTTTGTTTGTATTGAAAATGCAAAATCCCCCAAGCAGAAATTGTTTCGTATTTTGCCTTTCTTGCGATCACTGAGAAGAAACTCTTCCTATCATTCCGCATCAATCCAGGTTAGTTTAGAAGCGTAGTGTGTGTTCGCTTCTCTCGACTACCCCAACAGAAGGGCCTTTCTATTCTATGATCCCCATTCACCGCGTATCTTACTTTATTCATCAAACAATGCTTTCCTAAGTAGTCGATCTGTATCCTCATCCTCGTTCACGTGACTCTCGTTGACTCGCGCTCTCAACCTGAATGAGTTTTTGAAGGAGAATGGCTATTTACTGTCTTTTCTCTTACTACGAGACTTCTAATACCGAAGAGGCCTATATAGTTTATGAATACGACCAGGTTCCGGTCAGTTCGCCAATATGATGAGTCAATGCAAACGCAATTCACTCGCAGAGCCTTTCCAAATTCCGTACGGGAGAACCTGGAGAGACCTGCTTCCTCAAATTCGACGAGAAGTTGTTCGGATCCGTTCTTCTTCATGCTGGCTCGTACTATGTGAGAATCCTTTTTGGACTTTCTACTGCGTTCCTAGTAGCTTATCCTTCACTGACTTCGCTTAGAGGACCGTATTACAGGTGGCCAACGCGCTATTCAAGAAGCTGGAGAGCAGCATAATCACTAAGCAAGAAGTGCTCGCAATCAAAACGGCTAAACAGGTATCGTTGCAATCAATTGTTGTGAAGTTGTAGTCTAACTAAATCTTTGAATGCAATCATTTCAACATTGAAGAGGAAAGTTCTCATGAGAAGAAGGACAGCGAAGAGCGGAAAATACGCGGATCCCAATCCAACATGCAGGTACTGGCAAGAATTTACAAGAAATTATATGCTTTTATCTTTCCTGTTGAGCACAAGTTTTTTGGCGTTAAATAATCGGCCTTTAGCTGAATTCTCGAGAGAGAAAAAAATCGCAGTCCAACTTTCTCCCACGATCTCAGAAGTTCCTCGATCGAGTGGAGGACAAAAAATAATATTATCGTAGGTGGGAGCACATGTCCTTGAAGAAGTGGAAGGAAGCTGAGGATGGAGCTCTGAAGAGAAAGGCTCCGAGGTCAGTTTCCGGAGTGTAACTTGATCAATGACTCAGATTGTCCATATAATGAGAGTATTGTAGAAAGACTCGAGCGATGATCCGTGCACAGACAGAGAGGAAGAAGGAACAAGAGGAGATAGATATGAAGAGGGAGGCCTTCGTTCGTGCCCGGTGAGTCTTGGTATTCATTGAAGATTACCAGACACTCAATACGAAACGAGTATTGCAGGGAAGAAACCATGAAGGCAAACATCGCCCAAGTCACGAGTGATCTGCAGAGTTAGTTGATTTCTCTTTGGACCAGAGATTTTGGGCAAATTCTAAAACGAGATCTAGCCGTCTACTAATTTGATATCCATCGGCAGTGCTTCTGGATGGTTCACTTCTATTTGCGAGGGCGATTTACTCCACTTGCGAAAACAATAAGGAGATAAAACATGGGAGTGAATACAGAGGCTACTTCAAAAAAATGAAACAAAGTACGTTGCAGAGGCTCGAGCGAAGCTCGACGTCTTCATAGAGGCAACTACGAAACCATTTCTTGAAGCAGATGCAAGTTTCATTACTTTAAATTTTTCGAAATTTCTAACACTGCTCAATAATCTCTGTAAAAGCTCAATAATTTCATTTTTGCAGAAGCTTGACAAGAAGTGGGCTGAGTTGCAGCAGCAGCAGCGAGCGGAAGCTGCACCTGCTGCATCTGTTACAGTGGGTTGATAGATTGGTAACAAAATTCGTTGAAGTTTCCTTGAAAACAACTGTAAGGAACCACTAATCAGTATTACCCTTGTCCTTCAGGATCGAATTTTTTTTTTTTAAATAGTCATAAAAATTTAAGCAAATATTTATTTTTTTCAATTTAATCATTCTAAAAGGTATGTAAAAGGCGTGCATCAACGATTCAAAAGAAGGGCTTCGAATTTAGGCATTTGGAAGGGCGCAAGAGATTCCGGATGATGTGACAAACATCGAGCAAGTCAAGAAAGATCTGCTCAGTTAGTTGATTCACTTTTCTTGTCATGTTACTATTCGTGTCTCTCTGAACCCATCAAATTTTTTCGTTGTTTTTGTTGTAGCCGGAAAAAATGTGTGAATTGTTCATTCGGTTGAATAAATCATAGGGGGGGGGGAGAAGACATTGAAGCAACTTTCAGGAATAATTTATCATAGCGATTTACAGAGGCTCACGCAAAGCTCGATGTCTTCATAGAGGCAATTAATGAAGCTTGTGATGAAGTAGAGGCAAGTTCCATAATTATGAATCATTCGAAATATCTGAAATCGTTCGACGACCTCTGTAAAATGGCTTAGTCTAATCTCAATTATTTCATAATTGCAGAAGCTGAAAAAGAAGTTGGCAGAGTTTGCAGCTAGCGGCAGCTGAAGCCGAAGCTGCAGTACGTTGATTGATAATTGAAGTTTACAGAATACGGCAGTAAGATTCCACTAATCACACAACGTCCTTCAGTGTTATTTAAAATACAACTAAAATAGGAATATTTATATTTTTAGCGTTGAGTTCAGTTTCGAAAGGGCAATCACAGTTATTTACAGGTTTTCCCCGCTACTGCCACTGCGAAGGCCAATCCTGTCGTCGAACATGAAGTCATCGATATCTCAGAGTACGTTCATCCAGTCTCAAGGAACTAGAAGGTCTTTAATTGTTAAATAATGATTAATCAAGTGATTCAGCGACGAGTAGGGAGGACAGCAGAGAGCATGAAGGAACGAGGACACTTCGTTCGAGCCGCTTTCGACTTTCTTTCACTCCGAGAGCTCCTCTCCCCTCTTCCACTCTCCCTTTCCATTAGCTTCCTTCTCTTCCGCCCTTAGTTTCTGATTTATTCAACCCTTTTTAAACACTAATTTTTAGTGCGTAAAACAATTCAAGTAGCTTCCACCTGTTCATCTGCCTTGATCACAACCTGTTCCATTCGCCATTCTGGAGCTTTTATCAGTTCCTCTTGATGTCTCCCCCTCGAGATCATTGCCATTAGTTCTCTTTTGACACGGAATCTGTTCGCATTCACCTCGTATTTGCCGCTTTCAGTTATGAATAAATTTATACATGCTAATTACCTCGTGATTGTTGTCGATCAGTTCCCTAAAGAACGAAACAGACTCGTGAATGCTCCCAACCACAGGGAGATTCGTCCCCTAGTAGATGAGGATGTATGTAAGTATATGAGAAAGAGGGAGTGGATACTGTATAACAGCCCCATCCCCTCTCACTTCCGTTCTCATCTCAAAACAATTGAAGACTTCATGGAAGAACAACCGAAACTTCAAAATGACGCTCCATGAACCCTCTCGGTCTGTCCACAAGACGGAATCGATATGTCTCTTCACTTTTCATATAGTGTGTGATGAGACTCAAACGGAGAGAGTGACATCTAAGACAGATTAAGAAGAAAAGAGAGACAATAAGTGTCGCCGTGGAAAGAGTTGTGAAGGGTATCGTTTATGCCGAAGTCCGGAGAGCAAAAGGTGATATAAACAGGAAAGGGAACTCGCGATCATTCGAGAGTTGATTAAAAGGCGGGCCCTTGGGAACTGTTTGGAAGACGGTAGATTACGTTAGTGAATCCGGCCCTATTCGAATACAATGGAGAGGGGAATGGAGAGGGGAGAGAATGGAGACTACTTCTAACTCGCCATCCTGTAGTAGTGAAGTCGCAGAAATCTGCCTCCACGATCAAGAAAGTGGGAATATGAATACCTTAATTTTCTGAAATCACCGCGCACTCTCATTATGGAAAGTTCCACAGAGTGATCACGGGAAGAAAATCGCTTGACGGAGAGGTGGATGAGAGAGGCTAATTGATCAATGTGGCTTTTTACGAACGACCAATCACAGGCCCGTCTTTCTGTTTGATATGTGAAAGGGAGAGAGTGAAGGGAGGAGAGAAAAGGGGGAACTTGTCATTGTATAGTTTTAGACTACTCAATTCAGAAAAAAGGGCTTCGAAACCTCTCCCAAATGGAAATTCGCGTCCAGCGCAGGTCATCAACGCGTCTAAGAAGTGCAATGAATCCTCCTCCCAACTCGCTAATTATCCCCTCCGAGATGATCGAATCTTTGCACTCCCCATTATCACGCTATTAATTTCGAGTTTGTGATACTTGAGAAGTCCCATCTCTTCAACAATCGTGCCTTTCCTACTCCACGCCCTTTCCTCAACTATATTTGCATTCTCTACTTCAATGTGTAATCAGTACACTACCGGACAAAAGTATTTGGACTTTTTTCAAAGTGTCATAACTTTCTTCAAAGTCAAGTTGGAGACTTCCGGTTTGCTGCAGTGTGTAGGCAATCTATCTCTCTACACAGCCATAGTATTGGGCACATTGCTCGAAATCATTGTCTATTTAGGAAAAAATAAGTATGAATAGTACTTTTTTCGGATTTTCCAGTTTACTAACGGGATTTTCCCAGATATTCCCACGCATAGCGGTGAAAGTACATCCATCAACAAGTACAATTGGCTAGTGATCTGTTTGTTTCGACATCGTTTTCAATCGGTCAGGGCGCATTTTCGAGACCTCCAAAATCTCGTTATTCCGCCACAACTTTCGTTCTAGATGAGCTACGGGGCTCAAATTTCACAGGTATGGCGTGCTCATAGTAAGACATGATTGACATAAGTTTGGGTCGAATCGGGCTCGGAATTCGAAAATTTGTTTTTCAAAATTTCACTATTTTGGTCGCTCCCGTTTTTGCCACTCTGCGGAGCGAAAAATCTGGTTGCATGGCAGGAGGTGCTACTACTACTAGGGATCAAGTACCCGAAGGGGTGAAGTCAGACATTTGGTTTTGGGTGTTTTCTGGCTGAAAATTCGAGGGAATTCAAAGACGAAAATGGAATAGACTTCAGAACTCGATAATTAGAAAAGCAAGATACAAGTCAATTTTCCTCTTACGAACATTTTATGTAATCTACAGCATTTTGGAATCATTTTGAATTGAGATCTCCATTTTGCGAGGAACTTTGTTTACGAGCAACTCATTTTTTGACTTTGAATGCCCTCGGATCTTCAACCAGAAAACACCCAAAACCAAATCTCTGACTTCATCACCTCGTGTACTTGATCCCCTAGTAGTAGCACCTCCTGCCACGAAACCAGATTTTTCGCTCTGCAGAGTGGCAAGAACGGGAACAATCAAAATAAAGGAATTGTGAAATTCAAATTTTCTAATTCCGAGCCCGATTCGACCCAAACTTATGTAAATCATGTCTTACTATGAGCACACCATACCTGTGAAATTTGAGTACCGTAGCTCATCTAGAACGAAAGTTATAGCGGAATAACGAGATTTTGGAGGTCTTGAAAATGCGCCCTGACCGATTGAAAACGATGTCGAAACAAACAGATCACTAGCCTATTGTACTTGTTGATGGATGTACTTTCACCGCTATGCGTGGGAATATCTGGGAAAATCCCGTTAGTAAACTGGAAAATCCGAAAAAAGTACTATTCATAATTATTTTTTCCTAAATAGACAATGATTTCGAGCAATGTGCCCAATACTATGGCTGTGTAGAGAGATAGATTGCCTACACACTGCAGCAAACCGGAAGTCTCCAACTTGACTTTGAAGAAAGTTATGACACTTTGAAAAAAGTCCAAATACTTTTGTCCGGAAGTGTACATATGTAGCAAGAGCAGCTCTTCATTGAATTAGTAAAGTTGCAGTAGCGAAAGCATCTAGAGATCAACTGCATCGGTGCATTGGCTACAATGCTGAGTAATTGAGTATCGATTAGTAAGCATTCTGCAGAAAACGGTAGAAAACGGTAATCGATAAAATTTTGGTAAAAGATAAATTCTATCTATGTACCACCATGCGACAGTCTCTTCCGAGAGTGCAAAAATAGGCCCTCTCGTCCCTCTCTCCCTCTGGTCCGTCTCCTCAGAGATTAATGACCCTCTGGCCCGTCTCAGTAGAGAAAACCCCTTCTTAATCGTTCGGAATAATGGTAGAAGTGATAGATACGCTGCAATATATCTGTGAAATAGAATTTTATGTAGTATAAGTGGAATGCGACTTCGATAAACATGCTGAGGTAGACGTGTGTTTTGATACAACCGTTCAAATAGCAATCCTGAATTTTTCGAAAAAGATTAAAGATCGATCCTCTATTTTGAGTTGAAATAAGTTTTTTCGTGTTTATACCACGAAACCGTTGTTTCCGAATAATGGACAAATTTAGTTATTTACACGGTTTGTGAATAACCAATTCAATGGTATGTTTAAACGTTGAAAATGAAAGCATAACGAAACTGGCCTATAGACAGCCAACAATAGGAATGAAAGTCCATTGAGAAATCGTCGGTTTGAATTCATAGGGGTCAAGTCTTCCTAAATGACCGAGAGTGATCTAAGATTCGTTTCCGGTGGCCAGCCCCACTCACCCAATTCTTTCCTCGATCTTGTTTGTGAGCTCTGTCCCAATCCATATAAGCCCGCTGGAACATCGATCTCGAGGTTGACAAGTGATTTGTCTGACCGTCGAGATAGTGTGCTATAAGTGGAGAGCGAACAGACGATCTGTCCATCGACCCGTGCTTTCCCGCCAACAAGCCCACTCTCTCCTCTCTCTCCTCTCCCTCTCTTCCCTCTCTCGACTCATTACATCATTCTTCTTCTCTCCACCCTCTCTCTTTGCCTAATTCGCCATATATTCTCTGCTGCTAATCTCTGTCTGCGATCAGTATTTTTTGTTTTTTCTCAATCGATATCACTTCGATTCTGAGGAAATGAGAGTCGATAAATTTGGATTACGGTAGATCAACGATGCGTTTTAATCAGGTCAAGATAGGGATGAATACGGAAATCTTTTCACGTATCAGGGTTTAGTTGGGCAGTTTGCGGATACGGTAGTGCGCGATTACGGTACGTTTTGCATCATAATCTCCATGATTTGACTATGCATTATCATTTTTCTCTGATCAAGTATCTATCCCTCTCCGCATCCAGCATATCTCCGCGTTGACATATCTCTATCATTTTGCGTGATTAGATACCGAGTGTAGAAGGCGATCCTATGAGACAAGTTCTGATTATACATAGATCAAACCCTTTTTGACTCATCAATGTTCTAACTGAGGTGCTATAATTATCCCTCCTACGCAATTTTCAAGAAGTCTCTCTCTCTCTCATTCTCTGCTCTCGGGATCTATTCTTCCCCTCACCTCTCATCAAGTCTCTTCGCTCTCCCTCTCGCAAGAGAGGTCGTCCCCCCTGGAGGAAGTGACAAATAGGGAGAGAGAAGGGGTGATGGATATCGATCGCAGTCTCCTCGTCTCTCTTATTGTTCCCTAGTACTCTCAGCACTAATTTCGATTGAGATGAGCTTCTTCCCTGTCCCCACTCGCAGCTTCATTTCCATTCAATATACTTTTTTTGCAGGCAAATATGAAGTTCATAGTGCAGAAGCCGAAGAACAAGAACAAGAACTTCTTTTGGATCGAGACGGAGGAGAATCTGCTGCAAATGCAGAAGAAGATGATGGCCAAGGCCAAACTGGAGAAGCCCAAGGTATGAACACTCTCCGGAATCATTGCACAACTCTACTCTCAGATCAGCTGGGCTGACATCGCCGTTGGCGAGCGCCGGGATATTTATTGGATGAATACGGTGCCGAGGCTAATCCCGGGAGTTATGTGTGTTTATAAAACGGAAGACGAGGTAACTATTCGCGTCGGTGATCTGATCGATCTAGACTTGTGCTTCAGGACGAGCTGATCGATCGGTTCTCCGACGATCTCAACTCGGAGAACATCACCCTGATGGACGTCATCCGCCATTACCAACAGGTCAGTTCTGTTAGAGACCAATTGTTGATAATGCTTTGATGTTCCTCTCTTTTTAACTTCTGTTTTCTTCTTCCTGCATTTAGTTATTGAACTCCTCTGCAAAATCTCTTTCTCTTCTTCATCTCCCTCTCCCTCTCTCTGTGTTTTTGCGCTCTCCAACCTCTTTCAACGTCGCGGTCGCGATTCAAGCTCGCTCAGTAGGAACAATTTTCGTCCGCCATGAAGCTAATTTCACTTGACAAGGGGTAAAATGAGTCTTGATGTCTCGACACCAGGTTACCGTATACCCAACGTTGTCCACTGGGTCAACAATTGCACACTGGGTCAGACTCATGAAATTTTTAACCCAATGAACAACATTTGCTGCACGGTAGACGGGCTACGTTATTGATTGATAATCAAATAATCGATAATCAGAAATCGTACACAAACAAAGATTGTTGACCTAGTAGACATCGTTTGGCGTACGATATTCGAGTTGCGCTTCCTATTGGTGCCGAAATTATTGGCAAGATGTCTCAAGAAACAATAATTATGAAGGGGTTCCAAACAGCAACGGATCATAATTTTTTTGAAGTGTGATTTAGACGTTCGATCTTTGGTTGATTGTGCTTTCCGTACCCAGACACCTTACAGTAATTGCGTTTTAAAAGATGAGTAAAGTCAATTTGCAATTCACGCATTACGGTATCTCGGGTTTCGGTAACATGTCTGGGTACGGTAGGCATAACTAACCAAAGATCAAATTCCTATCTCGCACTTTGAGCAAAATCATTTTCCGATTCCCAAGAAACGTTATTTTTTGGGTTACGGTTACTGTAACATACTTTGATGTACGGTACTTTTGGTCGACCCCTGAACATTTTGACATGACTCCCGCGTCCCATTCGATGAAAAAATCATTTGCGATTCCCCACGATTACGATAGTGAAATACCGAATACTAATGACCGCACGCGCGATGAGGAGCCGAAGTAGCAATCGCGATGCAGTGCAGTGATATTCATGAAACATGCAACATCACTGAATACGCAAGATATTGATTTGAAGGCGCATCCCGACGAAGCAGCCGCGATTACTGAGAGGATCAATCTGGACGAGCAGGAGAGACTGGCCAAGTTGGACAGGGATGCCGATAACAGGAAAGAAGCTAGGTGTGTAAATGCATATTAATACATGCACATCAATTTTCTCTCATGCGATGGGGTATTGGAGAAATGATTGAAGAGCGAGAAAGACATAGTTTCAGGAAAAGAAAGATCGAAGCCCCTCCCGCAGTGAACAAGCCGCACAAGGTTACGCGCGCCTCCGAAGAGAAGAAGACCCGTCCCGCGGGTTAGTGAGTTGTGCATTGGGCATGGGTTACTCTCTCCATTTCACTTGCACCCTCACCTATCCAAATCATTCCTTGCAGTTCCAGAAGCCGATCGGATGGCCGGCTTTCTGCCCCAGGCCGAGGATGCGAAGACTTCCGGCGCTCTCCTTGCTGCACCTACTGCAACAGCCAAGGACTCTACAGACGCCACTCCCGCAGCAGCTGCTGCAGTAGTCGTGGATGCTGCAGCTTCTGGAGTCTCCGCAGACACCGTAGCCACTGCAGCCAAGGATGCCGCCACTCCCACCGAACCCGAGCAGCATGTAAGTTCATCAATGCTGGTAATTACGAAACAATGCCTTGGCGAGCCATTATTATTCACTTTATTTTGGAAGTCTTTTGAAAGGAGATTAAAATAGAAAGTAGTATACAAATCGAAGAGACGGAAAGTAATTCAAATCATCTGTTATATTTTTTTCTTCTATTTTTTTCTTTTTATTTTATTTTAATTTTTTCTTGTTCAATTTTCTATTTTTCTATTTTTTTCTATTTTCTATTTTTCTATTGGTTCGATTTATTGTAACTTTGGGAATGGATTTTTTTAGAAACAGTTTACGAGAAAAATGATATTGACAGCGCAAAATTCAGATTGGAAATATATTAACTTTGATAAATTTTTTGCCTGATAATTTTTTTCTTGAAACGCTCAACTCAGGAAGATAGTTTAAAAATGTCGAGTGTTCATTTTTATTGCCTCTTGTGCTATTTAACGGTCCTACCGTAATTACGGTGAACATTTTGTATCTCCTCATTTCCCAAAACTGCTTCCCATTGTTTCCTTTATAAAATTTCTCTTATACATTTTTCTCTCAAATATTTCCTTACAAAATAAATTTCTTTTTAATGTTCTTAAATTTTTTTTTTACTATAAAACAGCTTTCCAAACGCATTTTCCAAAATTGTTTTCACACTTTCTGTTAATAAGAAATGATAATTGAAGGCTGATGATGCTCCCATCCACGATCTGGTGGAGGATGTCTTCGCCGATGGTGACGGAAATGCTCGCATGGATGAGGATGATGAGCCGAGGGAGGATGATGACGAAGATATGAATGAGGATGAAGATGCGGAAGAGGATGAAGAAGAGGAGGAGGAAGAGGAGGAGAATGAGATGATTGAAAATGAAGAAGAGGAGCAGTATGAAGATATGAATGAGAATGAAGATGAGGAAGTGGATGAAGAAGAAGAAGAGGAGGAGGAAGAGGAAGATATGAATGAGGATTCCGATACTGAAAAGGATGAGAATGAGGAAGAACAAGAGAAGGAGATGATGGATGATGAGGAGGAGCGTGATGAGAATAAGGAGAATGACGAGGAAGAGAAAGATGAAAAGCAGAATGATGAGAAGAAGGCGGAAGATGATCCCGACAGCTATGAAGCTCGCCTCAAAGGTGAGTGCAATTATTCCGATAATCAAAAGGAACCATGTTCAAAAATTTCCACTATAGTCCTAGTACCCTGGCATCCTCTATATCTTTCTTGTAGTGCGTTTCTTGCATTGGACTCCCCCCCCCTTAAAAATGTAATTTATCAAATTAAAAAACTTAAACATATTACAGTGGTGAACGCGAAGGAGCAGGAGATGAAGGAGAGGCTGAATGAGAGAGAGAGGGAGTGGAGTGAGGCCAACGGGCAATACAAAGCGGCCATGGGTCAACTTCGAGCCACCTTTGCACATCTCAAGGTGAGATCAGCTAGTCTTGGCCAGTGCCTCAATTGCATTTTTCTTTGTATACATAACAATACTAATACGAACACACTAAATATATGTTTTGAACAAGTGCTGAGTCTCTCAAACAACCTAACCAATCTTGTTTCATCACATAAATTTATTTTAACAGGAGACAGAAGCAGCTTCCGACCGTCTCAATCATAAGGTCAAGGAGTGTCAAGCGGCTGGAGTGGCGAGGGGTGGTAATGAGCTGGCAGCTATCTATGCAGCCGCACGCTATCATGCAGAGAAGGAAGTCCAAGGTAACAAACTATACATTCTTGTTAGCAAGACATATCTCATCAAATCGCCTATTGACATCCAATCACATTTCTAAAACATATACTTTTTCAGTTATCCGCAAGCAACTCGAGGAGGCGGCGGATAAGATGGAGGAAAAGAAGGAGAAGGCTGCGCAAGCCAATAGAGATCGTGCGAAGCTGAACGATGCTCTGCGAGACAGCACGAACAGCAACGCGGTAAGATGATTGCGAACAGTTCCATCACCTGACGGAAATGCGAAGTCTTATCTGATATTGAGACGATGAGATACCGAGAACTGATGTTTTGCAGTGGCTGAGGGAGATGGTGCGCAAACACGCGGAAATCGCCGCGAAGTGGGGAGTGCCGGTGCGCCAATAGAGCTCGTCCATCACTCACTTCCTCTCCCTGCTTCTCTCATTCTCCTCCGTCAACATCCGTCATCTCTCCTCGTTCCTTCGCTCTTCTCTATCCCCTCTTCTCCCCTTCCAAGACTTAATTTCCACAAACCTGAATGGAATCCATCAAGCTTAATGGTGATGTTTGCGACGCCACGCTGAATTATCGATATTACTTTAGACAATATTATATTATTCACTCCTTCAAATATAATCAATATTTAAAAAAAAAACTGTTTCAATGAACAATATTTGACCCGATTGAACAGGTCATCTAACGTTCGCTCATTTTGTTGTCATGAATATCACCATTACAAATAGTGGATTCCATTTAGTGTTGTGTGAAATCATCCACCAATCAACCGCCTTCACCCCCTCTCACCTTCTCCTCTCGGGAAAGTAGACCTCCCTCTCGAATATCGCTCGCTCCCATTCTCGTTCATTCTTGCTGATCAATCTACTTGATTTTTTCTTTTGCATTTCTTCTTCTCTCTCTCCTCAATTCTTCCTTTCCCTTTCTCATCCGATGCCATACGAGTATATCACTATCGATCACTAGCGATCAAGCTTCCCTTCACTCGTCACTTGTTAAGATACATCCCCCATATTGTTTCCCTCACGGAATTCTGACTCAACCGTCTTCTCTCTTCATTATTGATTGATTCCCTGCCGTAACTGACCGCTGATCGAGGCCGAGACCTTTTTTTTCACACTTCCGCTGATGTTATACATCTCATATCCATGTTTGTACATAATTCCACTCTATCGGCCGTCTTACTCTGTAATTATCAGTTGTTTGTTTATGAATTGCCTTTCGTATTGTAAACATTTGTTGACTGTCTTTCTGATTTATCTACCTCAAATACTGGTCTGCTTCGTATTGGTGACTATAATAGTGTTACTATTTAGAGTCTACTTGCATCCTCTTCTCACTCACTCCATTCCTCTCCTATGGTTCTATTTGTGATTTCACTCATCTTAATAATAGCTAAGTTATGAAGAATGATTGGACTGACTGTTGCGTAGAAAAGAGATCGTTCTTGTTTTAACCGCTCATCCACTATTTCTGCACTCCTTCGTCGTTTCATTACGGAATTACTCTTTCATTTGTAACGACTATTGGCACTATTGACACTGTTCTTTCTAGCTCTTGACTATATATCTATGTGTCTGCGATTCGCTAGAGAATACATATTTTTGCACTGTATCACCGTCCTAGATCTTACGATGATCTCTGATCGATCGATTCAGCACGGCAGTAGGTTTTCGGTAAGAATACGGTAGGAGATCGATCGGTAATTACGGAAGTAGGAATCATTTACGAGTACGAACGGGCACCGGATACATTTAGTGAGTATGATTTGGGGAGGTGTTTGGTATTTTTTAAGAGTTTTTTTTTAATTCTGAGTGTGTGATAAGGGCAGTTTAAGTCACCGGGGGGGAAGACGTTTCCGTCGAGGAGAGACAGAAGTGACGGAAGAAGAAAAGAGGCTAGCGAGCGTCAAGAATAAAGGTAAGTAACGTCTGGCAAAAGGACTGTATCGGCGGGGATTCGAACCTAGCACCTTCTCATCGCTGCTCTGACTCGTTCGCCGCTACACCACTTGGACGTCTGAGTAGACTTGTGGTCTAGGTTCTATTGACATAAATGGAGCGCGCTTTAGTGTGAGTGCGTGCATAGATGTATTGTTGAACGCAGCGAACGTTCGTGGTGATGATCGAACCATACGTCATTCCTCTGCGAACGATGGTGATTGAATGCTGCATCGGTTAACGTAGCGAACGTTCGTGATGATGATCGGACTTCACTCGATGCTGCAGCAGACGATGATGATTGAATGCAGCATCGATTGTTTGCTGAACGTAGCGATCGTTCGTGATGATGATCGGACTTCACTCGATTCTGCAGCAGACGATGATGATTGAAT